>VWPU01005975.1:0-34636 GCA_013398955.1 Callaeas wilsoni
TCTCCTCTCCTCTCCTCTTCACTTTTCCCCTTCCCTTCCCCTTAAATCTGGCTGATGGAAGGGAGATTCAGGCACTCAAGTTCACTGAGGTCACTGCCTCCATCCTGGTAGAGACGAAGTGCCAACAGACAGTAAATGGATGAGAGAAATTGGATAACAGCAAATCTTTTAACCACAGAGGATTTCTGATCTCCTGAGAGATCGGTTAGCCAAAACATATCTGTAGCACCCAGGTCTGTGTTACTTTCACTTGAACACAAATATGGATTTTCTGTGGTTAAAATTTGGGTAGACTATTACAGAAGCAAGTGTGCAATTTGTGCAACAGTACCTCAAATTTACATCAGAAAGACGTGGCCTGTGCATGTCTAATGAGCAACTGCAACAGTAAAGCTTTATCTGGTCATACGGTTAATTTCAGTGTATAACTCTGTTGGTTGTGCTTTCAAACTAGGCATGCTAATGAAGGAAGGGGCTATGAAACCACATGCAAACAATGTGTTACATTTTGCTTCAAAAGGTTTGTGTACATGTGAGTACACTACTAAATAAAGCATTATTAAAATATAGGGGTGATAATTCTTGTGTTGGCATGCTTATATAAATTGCCTGCTTTAAAATGTGTAGGATGAGTAATCAGACACTGATTTGCAGGCTGATTCTATGATTTTGGATTGATAAGACATCATCACTGCTCCCTCACAATACCAATAGTTGATGGTATTTACCATTGGGATGAATGTTTTTAAAAACTCTTTCCACAGGTGGTTTGCTTTACATAGCATTATCTATCCCAATTTAAAAATTTGAACACTGTGAAAGTAACTAAAACACAAAAAGTATGTCTAAGTATTTCATAAAAAGCTTGTCATTTCTTGAACATACTCTGATATGTTTAATGAAGAATACTTTGAAAGAATGGCAGATCAATTCTTGCCACTTACCTTGCAGCAACAGAATGATTCCCAGGGTATATACAATAGAATGTCTACTCTAATCAAAATAAGCCATTAAATCTATCTCCCCGTCCCAGAGTATCATAAATTATTAATTCTACACTATTCAAAACAGAGTTTTCTCTGAATTATCCTTTAAAAAATGTTCCTGGAAAAAAGATTCCATGATCCCTACTAAGCAGTACATTCTATTGCTTAGAAAACATTTGTTACTGTCTAGCTGGACATCTGCTAGTCTACACATAAATAATGCTGTCTGTTTATGTTGAGTCAGAACATACTTTTTTGACAATTTTACCTCATTTCTGCATCTTATCCATAGTGGATTTGGAGAACAGCTTATTTCCTTGCACTATCTAATAAGCTTCTACAAACTTTGCAGGGCTTTAGAATATGAGAGATTTTGCTTGTGGTTCACTGGTTTTCCCATGAAGCTCTTGCTCCCACATCCATGGTCCTCAGCAGTATCCACCCTGTATGTAACACCATCAGTTTCCATCCAAGTATGCAGGGAGCTGAGTCCTGGGTTCCCTTATGGTCACAGCCCTTTTGTGGCTTAAACAGCATTTAAAATAATTTCCCTTCACCGTGGCTTTGATCTTGCCATAGTTCTCTCATCTCAAGAGTGAAAAGCCCCAGTGCATATGTTTCCTTTTTTAAAAAAATCAGATTAATCCTACTTCTCTGTACTGAGCTTTTTGGTTTGTCCACAATCTTCCTGCAATGGGGATCCTAAAACCACAGCAGGCACTTCAGCTAAGATCTGGTACAGAAGAGGAAAAAGGTGTTGTTTCATGTGTCTTAAAGAGATGGTGGTACATCCCAGGTCAAAATATGCATTTTTGAGACAGCTTGACTGCCTTTGACTGGTATTCAGTACACAACCTACTAAACCCCTCCTTCTGCTGGGCTACAATCTCTTCTGTCATTCCCTAAAGCATAAGGGCAGCATGATTAAGCACAGCACAGAAGACAGCCACCAACCCTGGCTTTTAGTATAAAGTCACGCCCAGCAGCCATTTTTTCCATGATATCCACTGGTAATGTATTAAGTATAAACTGGAAAATATTTACACAGATTTATCCTTTTTTTCTTTTTTTCCTGAGTCTCTGTAGGTTTTTATTTTAATTTTTTAAAGCAACCCCTCCAAGAGTTTCTGGCCTCTGAAATACAGAGCACTGACTTATGTTAAGAAAATTTTGGAATGTCCTGAATCTACAAATATAGTCACTTTGAAGACACCAAGGACTATCTTTGGAAAGCTAAATCCAGGATCTTAGACATGTATCATTTTCCATTTATAAAGCATCATGCAAATCCTAAGCTATAGACAGAGCTTCCAGAATTCTTAATTATGCTGAAGATGGCGGCAAGGTTCACTGTTGATGAAGGTATCTAAATAGGAAAGAAAACAACAAAAAAAATTGTGTTGACAGACCTGCATCAAATTTTTTTAAAAAATGTTTTTATAATTTAAAATAAAGTTTAGACAGACTAGTTTTTTAAACATACCTTAGATTTGTCATCTATGTCAGTACTACATTTCATTTTTTTGTGTAATTATAACAGGATTTCAGTAATTATGTAAAATAGACCAAAAAAAAGTTCAGAAGACTGAACTTTCAACACAAAGTCTGAAAGTTACTTTACAGTAAAGATAAGATTTACTTGGAAGTCAAATGAAATTCTTCTGCAATCTAATAGGCAAAGTATATGGTATAACTAGACACAGGTTTCATAATAAATAAGTAAGAAAACAAAGGATAGTTGAGACAAGTGAGGTCAGAAATGAACAGAAAATAGGGAAAAACAATGTGTACATATTTACTGTAGAACTGAGCATACCAACAGCTTTGAAATATTTGAGTAGCTTATGTATCTTCTTTTCACTAGAGCTCTTTTTTGTTATTTATTGAGAACTAAATTCCTAAGGTTAACTTATATAATAATTTATAGCTCTTCAGTTTGAAAATTATTTGACTTATCAGAACATTAAAATGAGAGAAAAAATAAAATCAACATTTTTTAAAAAATGCAAATTATATATGCTGTATTGATTCTGATGACTTTTAAAAAATTTATTTGATTCAAATATTATATTAAAAGGTCTTAAAAACACAAGAAAAATTTTATCTCATATTTACTAGAAAAAATTGCAAATTACTTCTTGTCATACTGAATGCACTGTATTTAGATTCATTTGATTTTGAGTCTTGAAATAAGCCTACCAGGCTTATTTATATCAAAATGTTGAAATTCTGCTCTAATTTTTCTTGGCCTGGTATTAAATTTGCCTGATGTTTTAACCATTAGTTTATAATTTTTTTTTTTTTTTTACGATAGACTACAATATGCCCAGGAATTCTTAGCAAGAAAGATATCATTTAATGCAACTATATTGCACCTATTTCAGTGGCATTTCTATGGCTTGAGCAAGGTTGCAATGAGAGCTTTGCAAATATTTAAAATTCTTCTCTTCTTCTG
Organism: Callaeas wilsoni; assembly: GCA_013398955.1. NCBI lineage: Eukaryota > Metazoa > Chordata > Aves > Passeriformes > Callaeidae > Callaeas > Callaeas wilsoni. Next base: position 3,442 of record VWPU01005975.1, read on the forward strand.
TTACTAGAAGAAACAAAGAAATGTAGACATTTTCTTTACATCTTTCTAAATTGAAATCCATCACCAACAACTCCTTTCACATGTACTGAAATATACCTCTCCTCTCCACCATTGGCTTCAGAGGTTATTCTTCATTCTTCCCTCTAAATAACAGCTCTAAATAACAACCCTCATCTGGTCTGTAATCCTGGCCAGTTTTTAACATTTTTTTCTGTGTGGCATCTTTCTTCAGTGTCTTTCAAGGCGCTCTGCCAAATTCATTGAAAGCAGAACATGGCTGCTATGAAGACAGATTGTAATTCACGAAAGTAGTCACTATTTTGTAAGTCACAAGTAAGATGCAGGCAGATGGAGACAGCTACTACAGCTACAAATTTAAGGGATTTGAGCCTCTGTGGCTAAATCGTAGTGTGTGTCAGAGCTGCCTTGTGCCAACAAAGAGATAAGGAAAACTTTGGGAGAGTCTATCACATGGCAGAAGATACAAAGAAAAGCCTTGCACAAATGCTGGAGAGATAGTGGCCAGGGAGGTGGCAGCTGTAATTTGGTGACCCTTTCTGAAGGCATCCTGATTTCTGCCCGCATTTCTTCTTTCCCAGCGGGAGGACAGGTGGAAGCACATCTATTATCTCTGCCAGCTTCTGCTCCCTGGCCTTCTCAGTGAACACTGCAAAGAGGATTCATCTATTTCTTCCCAGCATTGTCAACCCTTATGTCAATAAATTATTCTTATCTTTTAGAGTTCCTGTCGTCTCCTTTGCTGACCTTTTGTTCTCTATTTACTTGAAACATTTCTTATAATTTATCTTAACCTCTGGTGCAATCTTCCTGTCATTCTCTGCCTTTGCTTCTCTTTCTTTTATTTCACAGTGGCTTAACTTCATTTTGTAATACTTCCAGTCCTTTACAGTTTTTGGTTTAGATCCTTTGAATGACCCTCTCCTGTTGAGAACTTATTGTAGCTCTTTCCATATTGACCTTTCTGACTTTTTCATTTTCTTCCTTTTTAAAAACAGGAGGAAAAAAAAATTGAAAATACATTATTACTATACAGCTAGCATTCTATTTACAGGTAGCTCAGTTTGTGAAAGTATAACTGTTGTGCAAACTCTTGATCTCCTCTCCTCTCCTCTCCTCTCCTCTCCTCTCCTCTCCTCTCCTCTCCTCTCCTCTCCTCTCCTCTCCTCTCCTCTCCTCTCCTCTCCTCTCCTCTCCTCTCCTCTCCTCTCCTCTCCTCTCCTCTCCTCTCCTCTCCTCTCCCTCTTATTTTCTTGGTTTCTTGTGTTTCCTAACGTTCCTGAATATTTATTTTTGTTTCTTTTTACTCAAAGTGTATAACCATTTTCAGTGGCAAATAGGCAATTCAGTTTCTTAAAAACAAAACTTTGTGTCGTCAGAAACTATTTCAATGAGGCATTTATTTTGCTACAAAGCAGGTACATAACTATGTGGCTTATAGACACGAATATGACACTACTGAAAGTCACACATTTTGATGCCCAAGCTGCCAGGCAGCCAGAGGCTCTGCAGAGGCCTGACATTTGTCATTAGGTGGGACTGGCACTTCAGCACTGGTAATAGCTCGTCATAATTCAGAGAAGCACAGAAACAACGCACGACACAAACTGAGCTGGGAATTTTACATTTCCTATAACACAATCTGAAGCACTGTTTTCCATGTATCCCTAACATGACTATAGATATTATTATGAAATATCTGAAACAGAAGAAAAACTACCCCATACTTTTTCTGTTCTTCAGAACACAGCTTTCCACTTCTTAATTTTTTTCATGAATCTCTCAAAAGCTTTTTGTTGGAGCTGAAATTTTAACACTTTAAAAATTGCCCTTATTTGATGTTCTGCACTCTTTCAAACTCTTCCTGAATTTAAATTTTTGCACCTCTAGTTTTTTAGTGTTGCAAATTGCAAATTTTCTAGATTCTATAATACATGTTTTTGCATCTTCTTATTACTATGTTCTCAATGCATATGCTTAACATTTTTGCTTTCTCCTAGAAGACATCATCATGCTTTTTCCCCATTTATTGATATTTGTCCCTTGCTCCTTCATGGCTGTTGCACAGATTGCTATAAAGAGCTGCACCTGCTGAATTCCCAAATGTTTTGAGCTTTTGTTCACTGGCTAGATCCATGTTCTGACTTTGCTTTGGAGTATGCAAATGCATCTGACATGAAACCTCTCCTTCATGTCCTCTCCTACCTTAAAACCTGAAAAGCTAGAGTCATTATTTCAGCTATCAATCACAACTCTGAACTCCTCAATTTCCACCTCTTTACTTAAATACCATGTCCCCTGCCACCAACCACACTGTCAAAACCCACCAGTTTTAAACTTCACTAAGTCTTGCCAAAGGCATAAGACAAGGTGTTTCCAGCATTTCTAAGGATACCGAGACAGGAAGGCTTTACACAAGGCATAAAAGATAATTCCTATGAAAGAAAGAGAATTTAAAATAAACTTTCTGATGAGATTTTCTTTCCTTTGGAGTGATTTTTTTTTTCTTTTTGTTGGAGTCTAATGTACATCTCTAATCTTAATTGTTAGAAAACCACTACTTGTTCCTCTCATGTTAAAATATAAATATTTTAAGGTTCTTTTCTTGTTCTTCATTTACCACATACATTTTTGTTTCATTCCTAATAAGCATTCACTCTTTTAATTTCTCTCTACTAATTTCAAATGAGGTTTTATGTTTATTCTGTCATTTTTATCCCTAACTCTATCTTGGGAATAGGCAATAAGCAAAATCCATTTATTAACTACTGACTCTAGGCTGACAGATGTAGGGTTCAATCCTACTCAGCCACCATAAATCTCTAAAAAGTAATTCAGTAATCTGAAAATTTTCATTATTACAGCTTTGTAGTAGTGACTAGAAGTAGAATGGAGAAATTTCCCAGATGGTAAATAAAATATTGGGGAGAGTTCAAAACTAATGGGTGGACACTAATTTCCTTCCCAAACTATTGCATGCGGAGACATTAATAGAAGGAAAGTCTGTCATACCCTGAGCATGTATTAATATCTTGAAACAAGGGATGCAGCAGCATCCAATTATACTGTGTTTCAGGGATCACTTGTCTTGTGTTCTGAAACCTGCAGTTTAGTTATACCAAAGGATGACATTTCATTTCCTTGATATCAGAGTGTTAGGTATTGGTTCTCTAATTAAACTGTTCCATTCTAATAAAAAATTAAATTAGTAAGTGTGCATGGTTAAAGTTGGCTGTACAAATTGTCTCTGTAAAATCATAGAGAAATTAACAATTGCGTACTACATTATCTCAGGTCAGTAGTTTACAGAAAATTATCTGAAAATATAATAAATTACAGTAAATGACCATATCTTGACAGGGTCAGCTGAAGATTAAAGAGAAAGTTGTGTTCACAGAATAGTACTTATTTTTAATAACACTTTCTTTAAGACTAACTCCTGTAATTAATATTTAAATTATTTTTCATTGAAGCTAGAGTTCTTAATACTTACTTTGGTTATATGTATATATTTTAACTACTCTTAAGATCATTGTTTCCTATTAAATTTTCTCATTACAGTCAATGTCAGTTTTGTCTTTTGGATTTTAATCCAGGAATTATATCAATTTTGTTGCAAAGAAAATGAAAGTGATAGAATAAAGAACCTTTGATTGTTTTGTTTAGAAGAATCACTAAGTAGTCATTTTAGCATTATCCATAACTTTGGGAGAAATAAATAAAAACACTGATATTTTCTACCTAGATAATTCTAGGTACTCACATGCAAGTTCTAAGTGTCTATGTTTAAGAGAGTATGGTAGAAGCTTCAATATAGCTGGCAAGGCAAGAGAAAATATCCTAAGAAACTAGGAAGACCTAGAACTTTTTGTACATGTCCCAAGTATTTTCTTTTAATTCAAATATGTTGTTGCAAAATACTAATAAAAAATGCAATTAATACTGCACAGTTTATTTGCCCCAACCTCTCAGAGAGCTGAGATATTGTCCTAAATCCATTGTGCCATATAGCCAGGGAAATAATCGGATCATTTACGTATTTTCCAAGCTGTTATAAACCACCGTTTCTGTGATCTGAAACACAAACTGAGAAAGTCTGAGAGCTGATTACTTTTTTAAAAGGCAACAGATAAGAATGGCAATATGTCCATCATGCCACAGTGTGATGAAGTTGTATACATTAATGGAAGTCAATCTAATAAGAAGCAACAAATACATTTTCTCACACTTGAGTTGCCCACTGATCTACCTTTATTTAGTTTGAAACACAGCTCTGCTTCCAGCTCCCATCTTCCAGTTCCTCTATGAGTTCCGTTAATTCCCACTAGGAATTAAGAGCTGGCACGTATTTGCTTTGAAACCTTATTGAACAGTGCTGAACCATATTCGAATGAAAAGAGACAACTAATCATTGTCTTGAAGACTGACTATTGAATATTCGATGTCTTGAATAATTTCTCTGAATAGGAAATAAAGCACTAAGCTGTACCAGTTTGTTGTTTTGTCAGAGGGAAAGCTAATACAAGTCAAGAAAACTGAGACATTGTACAATTAATCTCCAACTTCCTGTCTAAAAAGTCCATCAGCACTCCACAAAGACAAATGTTAAGGTTTGCCACTAGTACAGCCAAGGAGTTTTAAGAAGGATTCTTTTCTCTTTCTCTTACCTCGTTGAGTCTCAAAAAAAGAATGTGTTTTACACAATCTAACAATAATCAAGATTTTTACTTACAGGAAAATCACTGTAATCTTTAAAAATGCTTTTCTGGTATTCTTCAAGTATTTGCTTTTAGAAGACATAAAGCAAGGAAAGGGAAATAGCTGCTGTGATCATACCCCAAAATTACACTGAAGGGTTAGAGAAATTAGACGTCTCCTTTTGCACCAGTTACTGTGTTAAAGAAATTGTTGCTTCATACAGTGAAGGGGTCAATAAGGCACCAAAGACAGGAGGATAAGCTATACAGAGCAGAAAAACGAATCCTTTCAGGAATGTCAGTCAGGACTGAACTGTTGGAGAAGATTGTGAATAGAACTGTTGGGATAAAGACACGAAGTTCTTGCCTTTTTCATCTGAAAATGGAGGCTTCAGAGTAGGTAGAAGCAACAGTAAAAATGGTAGCCATTGATTGGTTGTGGGTGGCAAAGAAAGTTAACAGAGAGTCTCAGTCAAATGGAGGATGCTCAGCAGAAGTGGCTTCAACAAACTGAGGTGAAAAGTCAAATTCTTTGAAGGACAAATTGGCTTTTAAAAACCAGTCATTTACAACTGACTAGCATTCCTATTATAAGAAATTCTAGAATTGTTCATAAGTTCCCAGAAAAATCTGTTTGTTCCTCATATCTGTGAGAGGAATAATTTCTTGACCAATTACCAGCAAAAGCAGTGGAAAAGATTGCTTTGAGTCCTTAAAACATACTAGTGATAGGGGAAATAAGGATATCTCTTAGCTGAACAATACCCCTGCTATCAAAGCACTGAATTATGAAATCACACAAGGAAAGTAAATTTTTGTTATTAAAGGTATTTATTATTCTTTATCTGAACACTGTACAAGTTTGTGTTAGGGACACTACTGGAGCTCTAGTAAGCTTCCAGATAGACCCCAATACGTCTGTGAAAGAGCTTCAAAGAGCTTTCGAGCTGAAATTTCATTTTGGTTTTTACCACACAAACATGAGCACCGTATCTTGTGAGTCATCCAAGACAAATAAAACTTTCATTGTAAGGTAAACAATTTTCTACATCTGTTTATTTAGCCCAAATGGCTTTTTTGCTGTGCACAGAATACTGAAAATTATTTGTGCTATCAGTCTCTTTTGCTCATTGCACACAGGATTGAAGCTAACTCTGTCCACAGCTCTGTAGAGTTAACACAGATCTTACATCAGGATTTCTTGGACAACTCTTTTGCACATGGAATGAATTTAGACAGCAAAACTAGAACAGTTTGCTAATTTTGATTCCTTCACATAAAGGAAAGAGTAGATATTTTTCAATTTAAAAAGAAACTAGGTGAACTAAATCCTTTCTTATTCTCTAGAAATGGATCCTAAAATGAGGAAAGAAAAACAGTCTAACAAGCTTTCTTAAAAACATCAGAAAAACAGAAATAAATGCCATATTGATAGCACGGAATATTTTTAAACAACTTCCATGGCTACTGCTGTATTACTTCTTGTATGTTCTTGACTCAAGCATAGAGCTGAGAATTTTTGTGAGGTTAAAAATTAAACTACCTCACTATAACTATAATGTTAATGTTAGACATTAAACTGATATTAAATATTTCTAGCAGATATGTACGTAATTGCTATAACTGCTTAATATTTCCGTGCATAACTTTGATTGTGTAACCATGGAAAAAGTTAGAAATACTGATTTTATTAATCCAAATTGTGATAAAACTTTTCATGGGATTTGGCTGCATACTTTTTAAATATAGTATAAACCATAGCTGTAAACCCTCATCTTGAATGTATGGAAAGTCAGAGAATATTCCTTATTAAGAATACAGAGCTTCATCTCAAACAAATATGCACTTACAAATCTGGTTAAGCCAAGAGGTTTTGCAAATAACTCAGTAGACAGTTCATTTGTCTAATAAGCTCCTGCTTGTGGGCAGGATTATGAATTGTGATGAAAAAACCAACAACAACCAGATGAAGAGTTGGAAAAATGATAACAGTAGCACTGGTTCTTTTAATTAATTTCACTAGATTTCTCTATTTGCACAGATTTCTTTCCCTAATATGTTCTTTTACAGGTATGTATATTTCATTTCATTATGTTCCTCTGGCTGTGAAGAAAACCTTTCAGAAAAAGGAAGGTTTACTTTCTCAGTATGGAATATGATATTTAAGCAATATTGTTTTCATGTTTTTTAAGTAGGCTTACATTTTGCCTTCTTTTACTCAATAGCTGAATCTTTTCTTTCTGCATGAATTGGCAAATGATAATGAATAAACTATGGAACAATTACATTGTATGTATTAGTATTTGGAGTTGATGATGATAAAAATTTTTCGAAGATTATAAAATATAGAACAGTACTAAGAGGTCATTTTTACAGCATGAGCCAACATTAAGGATCAACATTTATTGTTCAGTATAAATATCTGCACTCTAAAGCAGAAATGATAGTCCTTAAGCCATCTCACTGCAGTCATAGAGAAATAGCACTTTTTCTTTGGTCAGATTCTTTGGTACCACAGAATTCAGACTATTAATCAGTTCACATAATTCACTACTGTGTCTCAGCATAATATGTCTGTTTAAGTCCAAATTAAATCCCAAACTCTAACCAGGAAATCAAAAAGGAATTACATCTTTTCTGCCTTCAAATGAACATTTTCAAAAGGAGAACAATTTTGCAGTAAATATTCCTCAAAGTGGTTTTGTTGTTTTAAAATTATTCTGAATGTATGTTTGAATACCATTTGCAATCATTTAAGATATGTCCTTTTTATAAGCATATCTTTTATTCTGTATTTTTTGATTCAGTTCTTATCCACTTCATTCAATTAAAAATTGCCTTTCTGTACATCAACTGCATATTGCTGTCAAGATTTCGTCAGGATTTTTAGAAACAATATATATGCAGTATCATGCACATGACAAAACAATGCTTCATTGAACAATGCCCAGTCTTATTATTATTTATCATTGGTGAACGCCTTCATGAAGGGCTTTGAGTTTTGGGAGAAGCTTCGAAAATGCCTGTGTGTTTGACAACTAGGCATGGCCAGTCATGGCAGCAAGGTCCAGTGGAGCTCCTGGAGGCTGGAGCTGAAATAATAAAAGAGACAATGGGAGGACTAATTTTTCTCCCTCTTTAAAGTCATTGCTATGTTTTATAACTGTGATTTGGATACTGGGACACAAGCTCCCATTTTATGGGACAATCAGGAGCCCCAAGAGCCAGTCTGGCTACCTTGTTTCTCGTGGCTCCATCAAGTGGCCCACATGCTCCATTACAGACAAGTACATCTGCCTTTGAACCAGGACCTAGCTTCTGTTCCAGACAAGTACATTAATTATCAATAACGTAGAACAGAAAAATATTGCTCAGTGGCACCAGTTTGATGTATTTGGGTCAGATCAGAATGACTTGACAAAAACATTTTGTCTTTTTCTATGTTCTAGAATGAGTAGCTTTGCAGAGCAAATTAGAAGTCATGAAAGCCTTTTTATTCCCATTAATACATTCTGAGTACAAAAGGAAAGCTTACTTCTGGGTAGCCCTTACATTTCTCTACTCATGGGTAGCTTTGGTGGAATATGATCAAACAAGATTTTTAAAAATGGAAGTTGTCATCTTCAGTATTATTTGTGTCTCATAACTTTCGATGGTAATGACACACACATCTCTCCCACTTCAAATGTTGGCTCTGAGATAAGAACAGTGACTTAAAAGTGTGTGTTTCTCTGCATTGATTGTAAAGAGGACCCAAGGACGACTATCTAAGATATACACATCTATACTAATACAGTTAGTCACTTGCATTGCACATCTTTTCTCTGTCAAAGGGCTTGGAAATATTCCAGGGGCATGACAGTAATTGCATATTCATAGTCCTTAAATTCAGAGAGCTATCTCTTTGAAATGTGCCCAAACTGAGATTCTGTTGAGGTATCAGATTCTTATCTTCTAGATCTCCTGCACCACACTAGAGAAAGCAAGTAAATTTATGTATGAAAGACGGATCATTTTTAAGCCCTCTCAATCCTTTTTTTAAAACACTCTCTACAGAGGTTAATTTCATTTAGCAAACAGGTTTTATGAAGAGTGATTTGGGAGGAAATGCCATCAAAATTAAAACTGTACTTCAGCAATTTAATCTCCATATCACAACCAGGATTTTCCATATGCTAGAACAGCCAGAAACAAGTGTGCTGGTCTAGCAAATGTGATCTTTGCCGAAATCATGTGCAACACTGGATCCTGTCCAGTCAAATCTGAATTATTAGGCTTTCTGTATCTAAGAATTTATTAAATTCCTTGAAGATATGCATCCAAAAACATACACATGAATTTCCAGTTGTCATCTTGGTGTTTAAATGTGAAAAACCCCAATGTTTTGTTCTCTGTACTCTCACAGACAGGTCCCCCTTGGTTTTGGCTGCTCTGCATTTATACAGAGAGGATTAGGCTTCCTACTGGAAACTGTTTTGAGAAAGACAGGATAACAGAAATATCACACATTATTTTTGTGGGGGAAAAGGGTGGCAAACATGCTTTAAAGTACTTAGAAGCCTAAACATGCAAAGAGCCAAGGAATTTTTTGAAAGAGACAAGGTATTTAATTTCTTACTTCATGAGTCAGACAAATGAGGTATAATTTAACATGTGAACTATGGAGACATAAATCTACAATTTAAGAGTTTACTGAGTCATAGAGACACAGAGTAATTTAGGGTGGGAGGTGGAGATCACCTATCTGGTCCAATCCCCTGTTCAGCTTAGATCAGGCTTCCCAAGACCTTGTGAATTTTTTAATATCCCCAAGGATGGGTTCATAGCCTGTCTACACAACCTCTTTTAGTGTTTCAGTAGCCTTATGTTGCAACTTTTGTTCTTGAGCGTGCCCTGCAATTAAGTACCGGAAGGCAGCAACATCTCCTCTTTGCCTTCCCATCCTAAGAATACCTCATTCTCTCAGCCTCTTCTTGTACACCACATACGTTCAAACATCCCGGTCATCTAAGTGGTCCTCCACTGGGGAACCCAAAACTGGACACAGCACTGCCAATGAAACTAAGAGCTGAATAGAAGGGAATAATCACTATCACCAAACTGCTACCTACAGTTCTGCTCACACAGCACTGTATGCAGTTGTTTTCTTTCTGTGCAAGGACACACTGCCTACTCATGTTCATCTCGGTTTTCCATCGTTACCCCCCAGGCCTTTTCTCCTAAGCTGATTTCTGGGCAGTCAGTCCCCAGCCTGTACTTGTGCATGGATTTATACCTCCGTAGGTGCAGGGCTTCGCATTTGTCTTTCTGAACCTCATGACTCGTGTCAGCCCATTTCTCCAGACCACTGAAATCTCTCTGAATAACAACCCTACACTGCAGTTTATTGATCACCTTCTTATCTACATGTCCCCAAATTTGGGGAATGAACACTTAAAATGGATATATCTAAATCCATCATGACTTCAAGGACCACAGCTCAACAATTCCACTGCCAAAAGACACAATAAAGTATACATACAAGCACATACATATATTTATTTCACTTCAATTTCTTCCTTCTGGAATTTAGGTTCAATAGCTGCATTGTGATCAAAAGTGTGGAGTCTCTTAAGGTCACTTCCAAAAACGTGGTAGCAGTCTTTCCAAAAAACCACACAGATGAAGGTCTGGCTTTTGCCTAGCAGCCTGACACTTACAGCACGTCGATAAGGAAAAAAATGGGAAACAACTTTGAAACTCCAACTCAGCTGAGAAGGGTCCAATCCTATATCTCCAAGCTTCCAGGAGAGTGTCATAATCCACAGATTAAATTCAGAATGGGGACAAAATACTCCTGACTTCTCACAGTAAAAGACCTACTTGATTGCTACAAATGAACCAATAGTAGATAGGTATAAAAAGGAGCTAAATAAAGGAGCTAGGTACTCACCTCAGCTTGTGATTTTACTTAGTGCTCTCTAAACAGAGAGTAAGCTTGTATTTTACAGTAAACAGTCACTGGAAAAAGGCATAAGAAATTAATTTTAAAAGGAAATGGAAATTATGTTAACACCCAACAACACTGCTCATTAATAAGTCACAACATTTGTGCTGACCACCAGGTATAAATCAATCTATTCAAATTTATGACCAGTATACACTATAAGTAAATAAATATATATGTTACTTTAGCATTCACCCCAAAGCTTGTTTAATAATTTAGATTTGGTACATTTCACTTTCCAAAATAAGTTCTTTGAAATCTTGGGACTGCTTTGAAACATGAATGACGTTCTACTGAATAACAGCATGAGAGTCTGATCTCCATATATATTAAAGATCATGTAAATTTTTAAACTCTTCTGGTTTTTCTTCAGTGTGCTATATTGATTTTTGGTATGATATTAAAAAAAATAGAAAATACAATTGTAAGGATTTTTTTATCTTCTTTTAGTAACTAGATGATCTTTAAAGTTTCTTCCAATCCAAACCATTCTATGATTCCATAATTTTACACACAAAATGATTTTTACTGAACCTGTCAATTGCTACAGGAATACAATAAGCTAAGCAATTTTTCACTTCTAAACCCAGTCATTTTGGGATAATATTAAGATTAATGGTTTTTAGTGCTAGTTTCAGTTTATCTAATTTGAAATTTAAATATTAGAAGCCATCTTGTTTCTTAATTTAAATCAGTTAGAGAAGACATGTGTCTGTTTCACGTTTGAATAGAAGTTAACAACAAAAATGATTGCTAAAATATAACCAGTCCTAGTCTCCTACTTTTTAATGATTAGAAATGGCTTTTGCTACTTATTGCACCTCTCTTATCCATTCTAATCTGAATTTTGTAATCCATTAAAAAGAAAAAAATTCAGAACAAGATTATAAAATCAAGCCACAATATCTCATCTTACGTCGAACTGTACAGATGACTTTTGGAACAGTTTCTGATACCTCTTATGATAAAGTCATAGACATTTTTCATTAACATTTCTAATGTCTTTTTCATCTCTTGAAAGGTGAGTTCTCCAGTCAATTTTCTCCTTACCAAACAGAAATATCCCGTTAGGCTTTGTCTACTTATTTCCCTAGAATCTGAGAGAAAAAGAATAAAAAATGTAGATAAAATCAAAAGGCTAGATTCCCCAAAATATTTTCATTTCTTAAGCAGGTCATGTTCTCAGTTGCTTGTTCTCCCTGGTTTCAAGCATCTTTTACCCTCTGTTGCACAGCAGCAAATATTTGGCAGGCAGAGTTTAAACTGTACAAAATCTACCTCGAAGGCTTTGCAATTTTATATGAGAAAATTGTGAGCTGTGTGGGTGATGTTAAGTTCTCTGACAGCAAATGCCAACTGGCTTAATAGGACAGAGGTTCTGCCACGTTTTTAATTATTGCAAGGCAAAACCTTTCTAGGAGTTTTTTACAGCAAACCAGAACAATTACAAGGAACATACTTTGTAGAATTTGTACAGTAATTCCTTTTTTTTCTGAGTATAACGTCCAATGCTAATAATAAAACCAAATTGTTACAGGCACTAATGACAATTACCAACTGATTTATGGCTTTCATTCTTCTGCCTCCCTTCTGCCACAATAAGCACAGCTTCCTAACACCCACAGGGCAAGAGAGAGCACTGAACGCAGCAGTTTGAATCTAAGTGCATGTTGACTCCCTCACCAGCACATGTCTTTTGACTTGCCAAACAGGCTATATTCCCCTAAATAGGGCATATAAAAGATGTACTAGGAAATTATCCTAACACTCCTAGTATACGTATTATACTATATTCAACTATTTAGAGATTAAAATCTCACAGGGCTTTTAGTTATATTCATGCATTATTTCCATAGAGAAATTTTTTAAGTCTTCATTAGAAATTAAGTACTTCCTCATAACACAAATATTTTACAACATTAAATTTGGTAGATATGTCTGCTTTACGCGTGAAGTACAAATCAAGGCACAGAAATGTCAAAGGCTCAGATAATTCTCTTTTCAGCTTACATGTACAATTATATCTGATTGGTAATTAGCTACAATACCTGCAAACAATGAACTGCCTGTAACTTAAGATTTCAGTCTTTTTATAGAGCTATATAAAATCAAGCATTTAATGAAATATCTTTATCCAGATATAACCTTTTTCCATCAAATGACTATACATACATTTGACAGTGAGACTGCCAACACTTCAGCCACAGAGAGTGGAGTAACTAAGCTTTGACTCCTTGGGTTAACACATCAGAATGGTGATCCAAACTCAAAAAGGCTGAGCCTGGATTTCAGCTCTCTAAATTCTGATGTCAAGGAGGGGCCATTATTTGCTTCTTTTAACCTCCACACAGGTAACAGTCTAGTACGGCCCACCTGCTGACAAAGGTATAGTTCATCAGCACAGTACATTGAGCTGCGTAGTCAACTCCACCTTGGACAGTCGGTAGCAAGTTCCAATCTGCTCTGTGGGTTTTCCCACATCACATACCCACTGAAGATCCTTACCTGCTGGGCAGACAACTGAGTCATCCTTTAAAAAGGCTGATAAAAGAGTTCACTTTTTCCTTCACACCCTGGTTCAATGAAGCAGAGCTTTTTCTGTGCAAAAAACCCCTAAGCATATCTGAAAGTGTGGTGTTCTTTCTCTGAAGGTAGGACCAGCTTCTGGTCACAGGGCACTTTGGTAGCCCCCAACATGGCAAGTAATGAACCAGATCCATGGTCCCTCTGGGTGTTCCTGTCAAGAGCTGAACAAGAGCAGGCCAGAAACAGGACTGAGGAGAAGGCAGCAATATGAGTCCAAAATCTGTCAGGCAGATATGAACCATTGGGCCCATCTCATCCAGGAGGCAAGATATCTATAGGATAGGTCCACCTGGGAGGTAGGACCAGAGATGGGAACACCTACAAGACAGTTCAGGGAGGCAGTTAAGGCTGAGCTGAAATGGAGCTCACAGCCATGGGGAGGAGATGAGAGGAGGCCCCAGGGAAGACTGAGCAGGAACTGAAATGCCCTTTCACAGCCCCTGATAACCTCCTACCTGAATGTCATGCAGTCCTGCAAAATAGAAGCCAACTATGCTGAGCTGTATGCAGAAGCTCAGTTTATTTGAATGCATGCTGGTTTGAGATTAAGAGCTGTCTGCTGGTTTAATTGACTGAGCCAGCGTCAGTCTTTTTCATCACACTGCTGCTGGGCAATTCTCCAGCTGCAAAGCTGTCTCTGAAAGAATGGTTCCAGCATGTATTGACAAGAGTCCCATTCTCTTTTGGACAAACAAGTCACTTCCCTCTGCAAATGTGTCATTTTGTAGTTATGTACAAAAATGAGACAGCTGGTTTGGAGCTCAGCAGAGGCATTTGTTTGCAGTGATCACCTGTAAGGCAAGCAGGTATTCTGGATACTCCTGAAAGACAAGAGCCAGGAAGCCAAGTGGTTTGCAGCTATTTTGTACCTGTCATCAGAAGGTACTATATCTAGGAGCCAGAGTTTGCCCTACCTCGTATCTGCTCTTAAACTGACTTTGTAATAGATCTAAAGTGAGGATTAACTTATATATTTATGTAGACAGAAGACAAGATCAAAACCAGGGTGTCCAGTGAGACAGAAGGGGGCACCCACTGATAACAAATGCTAGCTGGTTTAGCTCTTCTAACTCTGAGTTATACCACTTTTACCTCTCCTGGTTGTCATCAGTTGCTTGTCATCAGCCAAATTACAAACTGAGAAACCACTCATTTTCAAAATTGATGATCTTCTCATATTATGGATCATTAATTCAATTTTTTACTTTTTAAAAGTATTTTTCTGTTTCTATTTTAAGAAAAAATCTTGAGCTTGCATTGGTTTCCATATGCTAAGATGATGAAGAACCACCTGTATAGTTAGCTAAAGCACTTCTTTGAATGGTAGAAGACCTTGACCCCTCCTACCAGCTCACCAAACTTCTATAGCACGCACTCTGAATACTAGTAGTACAGGAGGAGCACCCATGGAAGAAGTGACCATATACGAGGGAAGCCAGCTGATGTAATCTTTTTGGATTTCGGTAAAGCTTCTGATACTGTCTCTCAGTATCCTTTGGGAAAACAACCAACTGGATGAACACAATGGGTGAGCAACTGCCTCATGAGTCAGGTGCAAAGGGTTATAATAAAAGGGGTTACGTTGGGCTGGTGGATGCACATTAGTGGAGTTCTGCAGGGCTCCATTTTACGCCCTGTTCTCTTCAACATCTTCCTAAATGACTGGATGCAGGACTGTAGGGAATACTAAGTAAGTTTGATGATGATACTAAATTGGGAGGAGCTGTTGACTTCCTTGTAGGTAGAGAGGCCCTGCAGAAGGGCCCTGGAGAGAGGCCTTGACAAATTTGAAGGCTGAACAATCACCAACCATACGACATTTAACGAAGACAAATGCCAGATTCCACACCTGGGTGGGCAACCCTGGATGTACAAACATCCAGGGGAATGAGATACTGGAGAGCAGCACTGTGGATCGGGACCTGGGGGTCCTGGTCAAATTGAACATGAGTCAGCAGTGCCCTGGCAGCTAGGAGGGCCACCCGTGTCCTGGGGTGCACCAGGCACAGCATCGCCAGCCGGGCAAGGGAGGGGATTGTCCTGCTCTGCTCTGCACTGGGGCAGCCTCACCTTGAGTGCTGGGGGCAGTTTTGGGTTTCACAAGGTAATAAAGATATAAAGCTATGAGAGAGCATCCAAAGGAGGGCAACAAAAAATGGTGAGGGGCCTTGAGGAGAAGCTGTATGAGGGGTGGCAGAGGTAATTTGGTCTGTTCAGCCTGGAGAAGGCAAGACTGAGGGGATACCTCATGGCAGTCTACGGCTTCCTCAAGAGGGACACAGGAGGGGCAGGCATTGATCTCTTCTCTATAGTGACCAGTGACAGGACCTGAGGGAATGGCCTGAAGTTGTGTCAGGGAGGGTTTAGGTTATATGGTAGGGAATAGTTTTTCACCCAGAAGGTGATTGAACTCTGAAACAGTATCCCCAGAAAAATGATCACAGCACCACACCTGACACAGTTCAAGAAGCATTTGGACAACACTCTCAGGCACATGGTGTGTAATTCTTGGGATGGTTGTGTGCAGGAACAGGAGGTGGATTTCAATGGTCCTTGTGAGTACCTTCCAACTCAGGGTATTCTATGATTTTATGATTCTAATTGCAAGTGACTCCTTCCCTGCTCTCCTTCCTTGATGCTCTTGGTTACAGCAACATGCACTCTGGGCTAGATCAGAGGACTTCCCTTAAAAGCTCCTAAAATATGATGAGAAGTTTTTACTTTTCCAAGTACAAGAAAGAAGAGATAGTTTTAAAAGTAAAATGGCTTTTGAGGAAGAATTCTGAAAGTCATTTGTTCCCTGAGTCATGAAATAGTAATAGGCTCCCTGGCTCCTAGACAGAAGCAAGATTCAGATAAAGTAAAGCTCTGCAAAGAGTAGAAATGCATTGATTTTAGAGTAAAACCCAACTGAGAAAATAGGCATGCGAGGAAAATAGTTTCTGCCAGCTCTCCAGGAATGACAACAGCATGAAAAACTTACTATAGGTAGAGACGAATAGGTAAAAAAGTGAGAACAGGAGAGAGATGCTATCCTTATGAAGAGCTAAGTGAACTAATTGTTGCATTCTTTATTGTCTTCCCTTTGTTTTTTAAAGATCGTTTAATACTATCAGCAATAATACAGC
This sequence comes from Callaeas wilsoni, assembly GCA_013398955.1. Lineage (NCBI taxonomy): Eukaryota > Metazoa > Chordata > Aves > Passeriformes > Callaeidae > Callaeas > Callaeas wilsoni. The sequence goes on from VWPU01005975.1 coordinate 19,857, forward strand.
AATATTACTATCAGCTTTGGATGTAAGCATCTATTATTCTCTACAGTTAGATTTAGGCACTAACGAGAGATGGTGAATGCAGAGAAGATAAAAGGAATTGATGAAGTACAAAGATAAAGATAAAGATAGAATCACAGCAAGACAGACAAAGGTTATCAACTTCATAATGCAAACTAATTTCAACAATTTGAATCCCTAGCTTGTTGACATTTCTGAACATCTTTATGCAGTTATCTAATAAACTAATTTCATGGGAATGGGAGCATAGTATAACAGTTAAGAAGTGATCACCAGCTTTATTTGATTATTACTGTTCATGCTTTGGAAAATCTTTGTAGCTTCTGAATATAATTGACAAAAACTTACATTATATTACTATATTCAAAATTGAAAGCAATCATCCTCACGCTTTTATATCAAACATATAATTAATTATTCAGGCACTCGTTCTTTCAGATATTCTGCAGTTCTCTAGGGTACTAGAGGATTTTTTTTCCCTACAAAAAGCCAACAGGTTAAGAAAATTTTATTGTGGTATTTACATAAGTATCTCAGAGAATATGCTTTTCTGTCACACTGGAAATTCTGACAATTTCTTATCAGATTCCCTGAAACACATACATCAAGTAAGCTGAGATATTCTACTTAACACAGACTTGGGAATGAAGGAAGCAAATATTAACAAATAGAGTAAAAGAAACCTCATTGTCCCAAACCTAATTATGTAGTTGCCTAATTAACATTGCTTGGCTAATTAATTAATATCAGTGTATACCCATTTTCCCTCTCTTCTTTCATTCTGTAGAAGCTAGAATGTGCATTTGAATATGCTGTTAATTACATGAATCATTTATTCAAATCTTTAATGCAGACACTTAACTTACCAGCATTGCTATCATAAAACCTTTTTTAAAAAAGAAGACCTCTGAATTTCAGAGCAGTTTCATTTTTTATACTTTTCTGATGGATTAATTTAGGGAAGCATTGGGCAGTCAGAATACATTTGAACCAGATCTTTGCCATAAACTTGGGATCCAAATTAAATTTATAGAATACTGCCTGGCATGACCCAGCCTGATGCAGCAGGTATTGATAAGTACCCCACCCCAACTCTCCTGGAAGGTGAGCAGAGATTTTTTTCTCAGCTGTTAATAAAATCCATTAGGAACATGGAATATTCTGAGGAAGGCACCCATAAGGATCATCAAGTCTAACTTTTAAGTGAATGGCCCATACAGGGATGGAATCCATGACCTTGGCATGCTCTAACCAACTGAATTAATCACAGGGTCAAAAAATTTCAGGATTAAAGCTAGCCAGTCTGGACCGAACACATTTCAAGTTGGTTTGCTAGGGGTAATAGAAAAGAGCTTTCTATGCCTATGTTATGCCCCAGTGTCTGAGGGTGTAATGGACAGAGGGTTGTTTTTTTTTCTCTAAGGTTTGCAGAGAGTTTGGGTGCTTTCTTACAAAAGCAGATCATTATCTCCCTCTAATATGTATACTCTAACTCTAGGATATTACATTCATCCTTTTCTTTTTTACCCAGTCAAATTTACAGTATAATATTTAATCGTAATGTTCCAACTGGGAAGGGACTGAGTGAACAGCTAGTTGTAAAAAGAACCATGAGTAACTTCACTGAGAGTCAAACTTGATTGATTTGAGCCTTTCTACTTAGGTCCTACTCATCTACTTTTGTTCTTAGCTAAACAGGTTTGCTTCATGAGGACCAGATTATTTGTAGTGTTGGGTGATAACCCTTTTTTTTCTGTCATCTCACTCAGAGCTTTCCTGCTTATCATCTTTCCAAAAAGACTCCTTAATGTCATTACACATGAGGATTTGGGTCTTCTGCATTTCGGTGGTGAAGCTGCTGGCACACAATCATAGAGCCATCCTCATACTGGAACATGACTCTAAACTGAGCTCTGGCTCTGGTGCGTTGCTCCTTGCTAACCTGGATGATACATGGAATAATGGATTTTCCTTGCATCTCCCAACTGAATGTCTTGTTATTGGTTTTATTTGGGGGTGGGTGTGGGTGGGTGGGTGAGTGTGTGTTCATCTAGAAGATGCAATAACCAAACCCACTTTCCACCTTCATAAGAACAGAGCTGGACAGAGGATTCAATGACACACTAGTTTTCTTCTTCTGCCTCCTCCAAGCCCACATACAATGCAATGCACAGGGTGGACAACACATGCAACAGCTGAAGCAGTTCAGAAAGGATCAGACAGTATCACTTGCTAAAAGAGAAGCTTGATATTTTTTAGTATTCAGTGGGGTTTTAGTGCTGTTCAAATGTTGCTGTGTATGCTACACCCACACCTGTCTCATTCTTTTCTATTTCAGCTTTTCTGCCTTTTTTACATGAAAATCAGACAGGAAATAGTGCTGCTCCTGTCAACCTTTTGCTGGTAAGCTCCTCTTTAGCATCCCACAATAGGTTTTACTTCATCTCATTTAACAGCATGAACCTAAGAGACAAGTTATCAGTTTTTCCAAGCAGTACAGCTCCCTTAATGCAGCTTTCCCAGCCATTCCCAGAGGTAGGATCAATATTGCTATATTGAAAAGAGTGGCTTTGGTGCTCACATAAGAAAAAAGTAATGTCTGTGGCTTTCGTGCGCAGTGTAAGCAGATCTACTGCAGAGCAATATTACGCTGGCTTTCTCCAACAACTTTGCCAATATCTTTCAAATCATGTAACAGGGTCTATTCTGGACCTCTTCAGCATGACTGAAGAACTACTTATGCATTGTACTTATTATGTGTTTCAATGTAAAGTACATTATAAATCTTGATGACAAGATCTTCCAGGGCTTCTCTCCTGTCCCTCCAGGTGGGAGGTGGCTATGTTGGCTGTAAATCCATAGGCTCATAGTGACTGCTTTTCTGTGTCCCCATGTTACTGTTGAGTGGAATAGTTTCCAGTAAATACGTAGAAAGTACCTCCCTTCTCTTCCCTTCTAGCCTAGTAGTGTGTAAACCTATAGGAAAAGAGGATTTTAAAGGCAGCATGCGGGAAGCCTGCTGGATCAGTGATTTATCTGTTAGGCTACCAAAAAAAAAAGTGGCAACAATAGTCTTTCCAGGACTAATGCCTTAAAAAGAAAGGACTGATTTCTGCTCTTGTTATCAGCATATGATCTAAAGGGTGAAGTCAAAGAGAAAAGAGTCATAGCCCTGCAACATTTGCTAGGCATTAGACCTCTGAATGGCATCAAAACTCTGAATGGCATCAGTAAGTGAGCATTTTCCACTGCCAAACTCTCTCTGTTCCCTGCACATTCCCTGAGCAGGACTCCAAATTTCCTTGCAGGATCTTCACTTCTGTAAGTCAAAGAGTATAAACCACAGCACAGCAGCACCTGCTAGTCTCTTTGGGCATAGCTTTTTTTTGCTGTATTCTCTACTGTCTCAATACATTCTCCAGCACAGTTGTGGCCTGTATAGTCCCTGCATAATTTGTTTGTGTTTGTATTTTTCCCAGTATTACAGAGCAGTGTATTGGATTTGTGTGGCCAGGTTTTGATAGTGAGGGGGCTAAAAGGGTGGCTTCTGTGAGAAGCTACTGGAAGGTCTCCCCATGCCTGATGGAGCCAATACCAGCTGGCTCCAAGACAAACCTGCCGCTGGCCAAGGCTGAGCCCGTCAGCGATGGTAGCAGCACCTCTGGAATAATGTACTTGAGAAGGGCCAAAAAACAGCAGCAACTGTAGCCAGAGAGAGGAGTGAGAATATGTGAGACACAAAACTCTGCGGACATCAGGGTCAGTGAAGGAGGGGAAGGATATGTTTCAGGTGCTGTAGCAGAGATTCCCCTGGAGCCCGTGCTGAAGGTCATGGTGAGGCAGCTGTGCCCCTGTAGCCTCTGGAAGTCCACTGTGGAACAGAGACTCATCTGTAGCCCATACTGGAGCCATTGGAAGCCCAAAGGAGGCTGTGATGCCATGGGAAGTCCACAATAAAGCAGATTGCTTGCAGGCTTTGTGGCCCATGGAGAGAGGAGACCACAATGGAGCAGGTGCGCTGGCAGGGCTTGTGACCCCATAGGGAATCCACACTGGAGCAGCCTGTTCCTGAAGGACTGCACCCCATGGGAAGGACCCAGGCTAGAACAGATGATGAAGAACTGAACCTGTGGGAAGGACTAATGTTAGAAAAGTTTGTGGAGGACTGTGTCTCATGGGAGAGATCCCACACTGGAGCAGCGGAGGAGTGTGAATAATCCTTCCATCTCTCCCTGTCCTTATCTAAACCAATGAGCCTTTCATTACATTTTCTTTCCCCTGTCCAGCTGAGGAGGTGAGTGATAGTTGCTTTGGTGGGCATTTCCTGCCCATCCAGGACCATCCCACCACAAGTAGTTGCTGGGACTGATAAAAATAACGTCTTCTGGTTCTAATCTTACCTAAACAAATGAAAAGGGGATGTTTCCACCTTTAATTCAGACATAGACACTTCCACTAGCACAACAGAAGCACGCTGCTGAAAGATTTACAGACGATGAATGTACATTAGTTGTTATGGTTTGTGTACAGTGCACTCTCTTTTTCCCTTAGATGATAATAACAGCACTAAGGAGTTTCTATAATCTCCTTTGGCTTCAAAATCTAGAAGCACTAAAGGGTCAAAGGAAGATAACTGAAGAATAAACAACTGACTGCCAGAAGGCCTCTGTTTTCTTTAGTGAAACTAGTGCTTGTCTCTATAGGAAAGTGCTCTAGAAGTCAAAAATATAGTAAAGAAAAAAGGCCAAGTTACCCCCCTAAATATATATATGTACATGCTTTTTCCATGAGGCGGAGCACAAATCTTCCACTATCTTTGAGGGCATTTAAGCATTGCTACTTTTATCAAGACCAATAGATAGAGCACCTTATCTGCAGCACCAAGGAACATTCTTGGACTATCTGTGCAGATGCCTTGACATCTGGCATGCATTTGTATTTATTTGTGGTTTTAAGTCAAAGATTGAGTATCTTAAAATCAGAAATGCTGACAGGAAGTGAGCTCTGGCAGTTCTGTAATTCAGCCTCCCATTTGAAACAGAATTTTCATGAGTACTACACAAGGTCAGCCATGATGACTAAGAGTTTCCATTACAAATACTGAAAAAGAAGATTTATGAGCCAATCAGTTTTATATCAGCAAAATGTATCTGCTTTTATAAAAGGGAAATTTATTGAATAAAATTAAAAGGTATTTTCCAGAATTTTCATCAGGTTATTGTGTAGTCAAAATTCATAAAAAATGAAAATTCAACCAAAAATGAAAATATTTGTCACATTTTTTATGTAAAACCACATTTTTTTATCCATTTTGTTCTTAAGATTTATCATTTGTCTTTATTTGCAAATTCAACTTTTTATTCCAAGCATCATTTAATCCCCAGATATGTGTTTATCTAAACAGACTAATTGAAAAAAAAAAAAAGCTGCAGAAATCAGTGCTATAACTGAGATACTAATCACCTCAAATCCTAGCTGACTTTTTCATAATGTCACATCATTTTGCCAAAGTTCCCTTAGTGAAACGTGACTTACAAAAGAAAAGCAGAAGAAGCTTTTTTCTTCTGATAGAATGGAACAGAAATTATGCAATCTACAAAAAAGCTGATGCTTTGGTTTTCAGTCCAAGGTTAACAACAGGAATATGAGACTATTCCCACCCAAAAGGTGACAGACGACTCTCCACTGATCAAGGAGTACATAGAATTTCATTGGACATGAAGAGAATGTATCATTACATAAAAATATTTCTTTCCCCATTTCTCAGCCTGCATTGCTTACCTTGATTTGACTTCCCATAATTTAAATAACATTTCATATCTTCAAAGCACTGTACATGCATTAACTAATTTCACTTATTAAAATTTGACATTGCTGTCTAATGATAAATTCCCAAATGCAGTGGATTTGAAAACTTTCTGTTAAGCGTGCCTTGATAAGCCTCTTCAAGTATATAGCCGTATACTGTCGTTCGATGTTATTAGATCTGTAACCCTTTGCTGGTTATATGCTTCCAGCTAATAAGGAGTTACAATAATTACTGAGCTTCTGCTCCAGGAAAGGAGGCAGGATTTCCCTTTTCTTGGGGGAATTTTGATAACCCAAGCAGGCATTGCTTCACTTCAGTGTTTCAAAGACTCCATGATAACTTTGCCACCAAGATGTACAAGCTGCCTGATAGACAAGTTTGGGACAATATTTCTAGTGCTGCATGATAAACTTTTTGTTCTAACCTGAATCCACAAATGGAGACACCTGGCATGTATTTACTTATTAGGTCAAGATGTTAATGTCCTTTGCAGCAGCAACCAGCAATGCCCTACATGGCCTGCAGATGTTATCACAGACTGGCTCCACATAACCTTTGCATTTGTATTAGAGGTGCTCCAGAGGGCTGGAGCATCTCTCCTCTCAGAACAAGCTAAGAGAGTTGGAGTTGTTCATCCTGGAGAACAAAAGGCTCCAGGGAGACCTTATAGCAGCCTTCCAATACCTAAAAGGGCTACAAGAGATCTGGGGAGGAACTTTTTACAAGGGCAGGTAGGGACAAGGCAAGAGAGAAGGGGTTTAAAATGAAAGAGGGTAGACTTAGATTAGATATAAGGAAGAAGTTCTTTACCGTGAGGGTGGCAAGGCACTGGAACAGCTTGCCCAGAGAAGCTGTGGATGCCCCATCCCTGGAAGAGTTCAAGGTTGGATGGGTCTTTTAGCGTGGATGGTCTAGTGGAAGGTGTTCCTGCCCAAGACAGGGAGGATTGAACTAGATGGTCTTTAAGGTCCTTTCCAACCCAAATTGTTCTGTGATTCTATATCACTGCTGGGATCATTTCTACATTTTTCCACTTTTCAGGGGCAGATCTGAATGCTTCAGTCCAAGGGCGAATAAAACTGGTGAGTGACTACAAGGAGGGGATATCAAGAATCTGTGTCCTGAATGGCACAAGGCAATAGGTCAGTCTAGATGTTGCCTAAATTAATCCTGGAGCACAAGATAGCTTCCAAATATTGCAAAAAATGGAGTGATAACCTGTTTGCCAAAGGAGATCAGTGGAGAGAGCAGGCCATGGGTCTTAATCCATTTGATCTTCCCCAGTTAAAAAGACAATTTAGATAAAACCATCTGTTGAAGAGATCCAGGGGTGAAAAAAGGGTACACAGGAATGACCACAGAGAAAGTCTTGAAGAGTTCTGACAGTGTTTCAAATCTTGAAATTTCCTTTTCCAAAGAGCATTAGGTGGTTCATTAGATGTACAGCTCTCTTCGGTAATATCGAGGCTGTTTTGCTTTGCTTTCTGACATACCAAGCTGCAAACACTCAAAGTGTAAATCCCTCTTCTGAGCAGTAACACCCATTAAGCATCGATAATATGATCTGCACTGCAGAAACCTGACAGAGTGATAGGCTAAGTAATCATTAGTTGTAACCAATAATGTGCATAATAACAGTGAATCATCAGACAGAAAACAGAGCACTATTTAGTTCTAAAGATGAATTAGGACGATTTGCTTTGTGCATTAAATGAATTTCCCTGCAGTACTTCAGACTGCTTTGTTTTCATACCTTCAGCTGCATCTGCTCCTCCTGAGAGTTGCTGTAGTCACTTTACCGAGCTCCTGTTTTATAAACAGAGAAGTCATCTCTCTTACCCTGCCCTTACCAGCTTGTCTCAGCATATGCTGCTAGCTTTCACAGTTGACAGACACTCTGACAACTGGCAGTCTGTCTGTCAAGAAGATCCTAAAAGATGAAAGTGTTGAGTAGAAAGTTCAGTTCAGGATCATCTCCATGGCTTTAGGAGAATGTTTGCAGCAGAGATATTATAGCAGAATGCTCATAAAATCATCAACTTTGCTTTCCTGTGAACATGAAATCTACTTTAAAGTGGTAATATTTACTTTATATAATCTTCAATTACAAAAAAAAAAGGGCATATTTTAAAAACCAATTTCTCTCTTCCTTTCTCTGGGCCAAGTACAGTCCTCACAAAAGAAAATTAAGCACCTCTCATTGTGCTGTGAGAAGTGGGTGCTCTGCCTCAAGGTGACCCTCCTAGATTTAACTCCCTCTCCCTCCTCTCCCAGTTTGGACACTTCGCCAGGTTGCTGTCACCTTCTTCTTGCTTCTTCTCACCTTTCAGAACATTGTCTCCTTTCCTTCTGCCTGGCTTATGTCAGGTGAGGAGCCGATCCAACGCCGTCACACCAGGTAACTGGCGCAGAGCCGAGCAATATTGTCCCTTTGCTGCTGGCAGCCGAGAGCAGGAGGAGAGGAGGCGGTGACCTGCCTTGCAGCACTGACAGCAGGGGAGGGATGCCAGTGGCAGGGCTGAGATGGTGCCAGGACCCTTGCTGGGACAGTGCTGGGTCTGCATTGTGAGACCTCTGCAGGAACGCAGCAACTTCACTGATATCCCTGACAAGCACTTACATTTTCTTCTCCCAAGTGTAGTTCTTGAGTTTAGGAGCCAATGAAGCAGCTTTGTGCTGCTGTCACTGCTTCTAATTACTAGCTGTAATAAGGCTTCATCCTGATTCCGTCTCCTTGACTTCTAAAATGATCTCGTGACCTCCTGGGTGAGTGGGCTTTCCTTTCTGATAAGCCAGTAGCAAGAGCAAATCTACAGCACCTGTTTGAATATGAACCAGACCAGCTTATAGTAAAATAGAAGTGCAGAACACTATGCAAAATGTTCATCCCAGAGAAATTAAGACTTAATACAAATAGATGATGGGCAACCTTCTCCCTCATCTTTGGTTTATTTAAATTAATCATTTCAGGCAAATTTTGATCAAGAAGACACAGCTTTATATACTGTATACCACCCTGTTTTTTCTGAATATAGATTTGCTTGTTTTCTTGAACACTTATGTAGACCATTTGTCTTTGATAGTCATCTGAAGGACTTTTTGATAGAGTCATCTTGTAAGGCTGCAAACTGACAATGCTACACGACTTGTCCCAAGCTGTAGTGCACATATCTTTAGATGACATTCTAATTCACTCCTCTAGACTCTATACAGCCGAATTTTGGGAATTTTTCAAAGTGGGTTTTCTTCTTTCTTTCTCAGTGAGTGGATTCACCGAGTCGCACCATTTACTTCAATGTTTTATATGATAAATCTGAAAGATAATTTAAACTAGTGCAAACCTTCTAAAAGATGCCAATCAATTCCAAATGCCATCTGTCACAGTACACTCAAAGTGGAGGAGAGAAGAAAGCACCCACAGGTTCAGTTCCTCCACACTAACCGGCAGGTGCCTGACTGTCTGTCAGCAGCCCTGTGTCTTCCTGCTTTCTGAAGCTTAATAGGACAACCAGTTGTCCTGATTAATCCTGGGATCCAACGCAGACTTTGTAAAAATTGCATCCAAAGCTGAGATTACACTTCCTCTTCTCAGAGCAGTCATAGCAGCAAAAATCTCTTAATTTTCCTTACCAAATTTAGAGAGTATTGTCTTCTTATCTCTCTTTTCTTTACAATTAAACACATAAATATGTCTGCCTTGTAGTTTGTATGTACAGCTCCTTTTCAACCTCAGAGCATCTAAACTTCTCATTTTGCTGTAAGGGTGAGGTCTGTTGATGCAGGGTATCATTTACCTTTCTGCTTCTATGTTTCCAAAACACAAGAGCTCAAGAAAAATGGTTCTCTCTCCATGTTTATTTTAGGTTTGCTGGGACAAGTTAGAAGGGTGACTTGGTTTTTTTTGGTGGGGGAAAGTGGTGGCCATATATAACAATAAGGAGTTAAATACTGACCTGCTTTGCTTTACCTCCATTCTCTGATCTGTACAGGCATTAGCTGTAACCTGGACACTTGTGCCATCACCAATACCAAACACACCAAGAGCAGATTAGTTGGCAGAGATAGACCATGTCTCACTTCACCTCTCCCTGTCTGTAAACCAGACTGCATTTAGTGGGCTACTCCACAGAAAATCTTCTTGTTTTTCCCCTTCTGCTGTTATCCACAGCCACAGTAACACTAACACTGCAGCTGGTTCTTCAGCAAGAGGAGCTTTTCTTAGGTTTTCCAAATCCTTCCCCCAGGATGTGTCTGGTCTCTAAGTGGACCCCACCAGCAAGGCCTTTTTCTGCTATTCCCTGACTATTATTAAAGGAAAAACAACATAGGAAACTCTTTTCATTTTTATCCCAAACTGTCCCCAGCCAGCTGTCTTTATTCAGTCACTCAAGTGATCTATGAATTTTTACCTTCATTCCCTCATGAAATTAGGAATTTCAAAATCCTTTCCATCTTCTCTGAAGCTTTGATGAGTGCTAATGATAAGAGCAGCATTCAGGTTGCTGGGATTTTGGCAACAGCTGAGAGCACTGAAATGTCCTTTCTTTGCCTGAGAGGATTGCTTAGAGTGGGTGAATTGCTTGATCTCTTTTTTCTCACAGGACCTTTAATCTAGGTGATGGGAGGTTATGTCCTATGCCTCTGAAGGCAGGCACAGGGAATAAAACTGTCTTCTTCCAAAGTCTTATCTGTTTGCTAGAAAAAACAAAACTAGCACTGCAGTGTCACCAACTAAAGTCAGAGCTTCACTGTGCAAAGAGAAGAGGAAGAACTAGGTATTTTCCTAAACAGCTGCACAAACAAATAAGACAAAGGAATGGTTGAGGAAAGGGTTATTAGATCCTTGAGAGACTAACCATCCCTTCTGCTGAGTTTTTATGGATATTTTGTGCCTGTTGTCAACCACATACTGTTTTCATATATAAATATAAAATACAGCTATGCTGGAAATCAGGACAGCTACAGGTCATTAAATAACGTATGTTGAGATGCACTGATGCCATGAAGCACCCACTCAGGAGATGATGTACAAGATAAAATTAATTTTATATTTGATAAGCAGAATGCATGTTAAGAGTGGGCAGGTTGAAAACAGTATATTTTTTTAGTAGCTGTTTATTTCCTAAACAAATAATATCTACCTTCACTAGAGAAGTGAAATATACAAACTTCTAAAAATTATTTGTAGATTTTAATTTGTAGAATTTCATTAGACAATAATAAACAATCTTATTTTAACTATATTAAATGACACAGAAAAGTTTTTCTGCCTCATAAACCTGTAGCTTCATTCAACTTAATATTAAGTAATCTTAATCAATTTATATTATCCCACAATATTAAATTCTGTAAGTTTCAAAAAAATTTCTACAGAATTTGCACAGATCCTCATGGCTGTTATTACTTCTGGAGTATTGTTTGAGAAAAATTCCTAATGACTATAGAAGTAGTCAGGAGTACACTTTGCAAATCCACGTGAATATGAGTTTCATTATGGTTTGTATTTACTCCACATGCTAAAAATTTAACCTCAATTTCTTTTCTTCTCAGGATGAATCTCAGATGAAAAGATGGAATCCAAGTTGCTTGTTCTTACCCTTTTGATTTAATTTTCCTTACACAAACACAAAATTAAAATTTAAAATTATCTTGTGGAGTCTTCCTATATTTGGATTGATTTTCATTAACAGGCACTTTCCATTTCCATGGATAACGTGCCCACCTCCACCCTCCTCATCCCACTTGAACTAGTCATCACATTCTTCAGCAAGGTGTTCTCTGAGGGAAGGAGCACCTATACATGTTCCAGCAGGTCCCCTTCCTCTGAGTCAGCAAGTTCCTTCAGAGCATTCATTCTCAGCAAGGAAAGTTCTGAAACAATCAGATATAAACATTTGACAAAGGGATTATGATCTCTTTTTAGTATAGCCCTTCCTACAGAGACATTGCCTTTTCTTCAATTATTTAAAATTATTTTTCTTCATGTTCTTTTATTACACTGTAACATCTCTTGACTTCTTCTGCAGAATTCTTTTGTAATGTCTGAGAGGTCTAAAAAGGCTAACATCTATCAGCCGTGTATCAGGTTGCCTGATGCCTTCTATGGTCTGCTATGAGCAGCTGCTTCCCTGCTCCAGGGCTGCACAGCAAGCTTCTCAACTCCAATCAACTCCAAAAGCTGCCTGTGCCTACTGGTGCTCAGAAACTCCACAAGCATGATGTAAAATATATTATCTGTAATCATGTAAATTTGTACAGTCAGAGAGTTGATTTTTATTTGCTTGGCAGGAGAATCCACAGGCTTGCAACACTCCAAAGCTTTTAAATTGCTAGGTACGACTGCTGTGACATTTCAATTCAGCTGTGTTCATCCCCAATGATAGAACGACCATCTCTGACCTTTCACATGCACATATATGCATAAAGCTCGACAGTAAGTAAATGTTTGAAATCTCTCTGAGCACCAAAGGCAGCTTCTCCCTTGCATGTATATGTGCAAAGATTTAGAAAGTTTTCATTAATATTCTGCTAAAGTAAGCTTGTGAAATTTTACTGTTAGCAGTAGCACTCAGCCTCAGAGAAATAATAGGTGAAAGACAATATGCGTTACACATTCACATCAAACCTTGACAGAAAAGCAAAGCATTATCCAGGGCTGTGCTCCTCACAAAGGTTCATTCCCCTCACCCCTGAGCAGAGCTGCCGGGCTGATGTGGAGCTGTGTCACTCGTGGCCCACTCCTCAACTGCATTATGCCAGCAAATATCAGGCAGAGACCTGCATCCATACTGTGCCACTCCATTACTGCTTTCTTCATTCAGCCAGAGAGCCCAAAGTACATTCCCCAGAAGAGGAAAGTGCTAGATGTCAGAAAAAAATTTGTGAAAGCATAAGGGCAAATGGCATGCAGCAAATGAACTGATTTAGTGTGGTTCCTAAGCAGTCTCTTGCAAATACAGATCCTCAGAGGTTCTGCCTGTTGATCAAAGCTTGGTCCTCTACTAAACAACAGCATGTAAATAACGACCCCTTTCCTCTTTCTGGCAGAAGGTTGAAGGGCACCTTTGAGAGCTTTATCTATTAATGTACATAAATTTTCTGCTCACAGCCCCTCATAGGATTTGATATAACAAAAAGTGACCAAAAATGCTGCCTTTCATGCTGCCCTCCATAATAAGAATATTCTTTCCTTAAACGTGAGGAATTGACTTCCTAAAGGAATAAAATAATGACTTTATAACCCTTCTATGAGAAGTGTCTGGTCCAAATCTCTTAGCAATATGTCACACAGCTAAATTGAGCAACAAACCTGCAGCCTCCTGTGTGCGTGTGAATGGAGACATGATCTTTGGATCAAGAAGAGAAGGGCCATTACAAACCCCCTTGCACATCTCTAAAAGCCAATGAATTTCAATAAAGACTTTGTCAGCAAATACATTTTTGATTTATACCGGTGTTACTTGTCCTAGAACCCATGCTTACACGTGAAGCGTGATGCATGCGAAGGGGAATCCTAATTATTTACTCTTGAATCACCAGAGAATAAAGCAGAAAATTACTTTCCTTGCCTGTGATATATTTTGACATAGCTTTCCAAAAATCTTTCCCATTCTACAATAACAAAAATCCTAGATTTCAAGATATTCTTACAGTATAAGGTAGACAAAAAGCCCCTGCAACTGACCTTAAAATATCCAATGGCCCAAAAGTTTCAAATAAAACAGACTTGGGACTGATCCCTACAGGTGTTCCACAACTATGAAATCATTAACTTTCTGGTTAGTTAGATTGCCTCTAAATTAGATTTTTTTCTTGGGAAAAAATAAAACATTCCAGCAAAACATGCTTTGGTTTTGAGGAATATTCATTTTCTGACAAAAAACCTTTTGAAAATAAATTTCTAACGAAGTCACCAAAACAGAGCTCTTCAAAGCAAAATCCAAAGAGAAAGTGAATTACAGTTCACCAGAATTTTCAGCCATAATAAAATTTATGCACTGCAATGGTATTTTGGAAAATCAGAACATAACATCTAAGCAAATGTTTTTGTCATCTGTATTTCTTATCTAACATGTGAAAAATGTGCGTTTTCATCTACTTACCATTTGGAATTTAGAATCATTACCTTGATTTTATCTGCTGAACTGAAAAAGTGACTGAGCATTCAGCTGTTTATCTGCCAGAAGCAGGTACAAAAGGAACTCAAAGATTTCATTTTCAAATATGAAGGGACCTTAGGTTGGCACTTCAGATTATTTTGCTGAGGTGTAGTCTTCCTTTCCACTTCTCCTTGCCAAGATTTTTATTCATGGTAGTGAGCTCCTAATGAAGGAGGAATCTCTTCAATAGTGAAATTTCAGAATGACTATGGGGAACTGTAAAAGCTCTAGAAAGCATCACAAATGTTCCCTGAAAACTCTAAGCCCTGAGAGGAGAGCCCACTTTCTGTCACCCTTTTTACTAAAGAAAAAGACTGAAGTGAAAAGGATGGCTGGCTATCCTCCTGCAGCACTGAAACTCAGCAACTGCAGACAAGTATGTGAGAGAAAAAATATTTTGAGGGCATTAAGGCATTTTGGAACCCCAGAGGAAGGTGAATCCATCCTCCCAAATCTTAGAAACAATATGGTTAAGCACAAATTTTAACTTGTTGTTTTAACTCATCCATTAGAGCGACTAGCGCAATTAAACCATCTTGAACTGAACATACAAGAGAACTATTAAATGTAGCATGTTTAAGGCATTCATGTTTCTTTTAGGTAGAATAACCCTATTGTAGGGGTTTGGGTTGTTCTTTTGTTTTGTTGAGGTTTTTTCTCTTTCTTGAGGAATTTTCCCCATAGGTGTGGCTGATGGCCCATCATGACTGGATACTTCACAGACAAAGGGGGTTATCAGCTCAGGGGAGAAGGCCGGTGGCCTCTCTCTCTCTCTCTCTCTCTCTCTCTCTCTC
>VWPU01005975.1:34782-70952 GCA_013398955.1 Callaeas wilsoni
AGGAGGCAGCCGAGGCTGTTTGGAGAGGAGTTTTTCGGCTGGCGTCGGGGACCAGCCTGGTCCTGCTTCTTTTGCCGTGGGTGAGCCCCTGCTCGTAAGAGCAGCCCTTCAGACTGAGACCTTATTAACACCCACCTCACTAAGGGAAGGACTTTCTTACCATCTGCCTGGGTGCCCCGACCCCCTCCTCTGCCTGCCTCCCTGGGAGCGCAGCCCCCTCCGCTTTTCTGGAGCTACTCCCAGCCTTCGCTACTCCGTAGCCCCGCACCTCCTGCCTGCTGAGACCTCCCGGGGATTTTCCCACTGCGGCTCCAGAGCGTGATACATCTCCTCCACCATTCCAGGACTTTCTGCCCGTCTCTGCCGTCCCAGCTTGCCGCCGGAGCGCCCCTGCCAGCTGTGACCAGCACGGCGACAAAGGGGAAGGTGCCTGCGACCGAGACGGCCTCTTACTGGGTTTTTGTGGTTTTGTTTTGTTGTTAATACCAAAATTGTTGTTGTTTGTGCCTCATTAGATATACTAGTAAAGAACTGCTATTCCTATTCTCATATCTTTGCCTGAGAGCCCCTTAATTTCAAAATTATAATAATTCGGAGAGAAGGGGGTTTACATTTCTCATTCCAAGGGAGGCTCCTGCCTTTCTTGGTAAACACCTGTCCAAACCGAGACACCTATGCAGATGAAGCTGGGATCAAATCAATTTCATTGAATTAATGCAATAACCAAAAACATGCTCGTGTACTTCTGAAATATCATCTTCTACAGAGCTAAAGAGCTGTATTCAAAAACCCACAAACAAATAAACAAACAAAAAGCACCAAAACACGCCTCCAAACCCTGTAAAGCACAACTTGACCCTCTCAAGACAGAAATTTAAAAAATCAGATTATAAAAATTACCTTTCAGGGTGGATTGAAAGGAAAGAGAAAGTAACTAACCACTACAACTGTAATAATAATAATAATAATAATATTATTATTATTATTATTATTATTACTATTGTGGGGCTTTTGTTTGAAAAGTATCTTACAGTTGATGACAGCTTTGAAAAGGTGCATGTTTTTCCAATTTGTTAGACAATTTTTATCAACATACTATTTTTTGTGGATTCTGTCTACCTGCTGTGAGATTACTGCATCCAGGTTTGACCACTTTAGGCCACACTCTTTTTCTACATGAGCATGAGAGCATAAGTTCTGTTTACCTAAAGTTGTATGAAAGGTCATCATTGTGTTCTGACCATTTGTTTCCACAGTAGATAGTCAAACCTTTATAAATGTAACCAAGCAGCTGAAGAGGTTACTGGGACACCAAGTCTCTCGGGAAAGTTTGTGGGCACTTGAAGGAGGAAAGCACTAGTAACAAGCACAGAGGTCAGTATCTTGTCATGGAAGAGCTGCTAAATTATATCTATGAACATCACTCTAAAACATGCCCTGAACATGCTATGCTAGAAAGAATACAAGAACATAACCATTTCTCTAAGGAAAAAAAATATATACGCCATATCAATTCCTCTGTAGCAGATTTCACACCCCTAAATATTTCTCCATGAGACTACAAAAAAATTGCTGGGATAAAGGAATAAAGGGCTAGGAATAAAATTTACAGGGCTGAACCTACATGGTATGGCTGTACTGTTATCTTAGATGTTATAATATTACGCAATTAAGTATCTGTCTAGTTTTTAATTTAATATTTTTAAATTCTATTTTTATTTGTTTTAATATAGCTTATTATTTTTTCTCACAGTTAGGGCAAATTCTAATGATGATTAATAGCCATATAATACTAACCTAAGCTAAAGGTGGATTTGATTTAATAATTAGTGTTCTTATTACTTTCACTTATATTTACATAGATAGAGATATTTCTAATACTGAAACATTATATATTACTATAGCTAGATGTGCAACTAATTGTATCATCTGTATCTCATCTGGTTTTCAAGTGAGACATTTCTTTTATCTTCAGTGTTCATCTGAATGACATGCTAATCTTGAAAGCAGTTTATTACATTAAGTTGAAAAACAACTGTTTTAAAGGAGAGGAAACAGGATCAGAAACCTGTAAAAAAAGGTGTGTGTGTGTTCCTGGTTCCTGTTCTTCAATTGTGTTGAAAATTATTAATTATTATTCTTTTAAATAAGATACCCACCAAGATAAGGTAGTCCTTTAAGTAATGTTAAATTGATATGCTTGATTAACTACCTCTGAAATGAAGCCAGCAAACCAGCATACACCTGTACAAGTTAAACTAAATTTGACATTTTTACTTGCCTTGAATACTACTGACTAATATTACATAAATATTAAGGCATGGTACAAGGACAACAACTCAGCCTCCTTCCCTGTCATACAGGATTAGAACCAGAGCAGTCTTTCAAGCATCCTCGATAACCTATAAACAATTCTTCACAATTGTCATTGCACCCAGAGGTGAAAGATAAATTATTATTTCCACCGGGGCAGGAATGGTAGCAAGATTTTTTGAAATGATGTTATGAACATTCTTCACTTGATTGGGAATGATTGAGAAATTGGCTGATTCAAAGCGACTCCTTGTGTTGAATTTTATGAGATGGATAGTTCTGTGACTGCAGTAGGACAATGCTGACAGAATAACAACTGCAGACATTTCAATATAAGTACAACAGTGCACAGTTAGGTTGTGATCAATATATCTTTATTTCCTGGCAAGAACACATTTTTACTAGATATTATTAGTGTGTAATCTACCTCCCACACTATAGTATATGTATAAAAAACTGGTAGCAAGCTGGAAAGAAGGAAAAAAAATAGACTGATGTCTGAGCATTAAATTACAACTTCTGAGAATTTCAAGATGAACCTGAAAGAAAAGTATTGAATGCAAGCATGAACAAAATACCCTTGTGAAAACTATGTTTCTTTACACTATTTCCTCACGTGTTTGAATCAAAGTGCAGGCACTACTGGTCTGGATGGCTTGGGAAGAAATTCACACCTTATGATTAACTCAGGAAGGCAACTTACACAACCAGTTTATACACTAGACTGACATTGACATTCATCCAAAACAAAGGTCACTCTCCATCGCCTTTGTGTTGAGATAAATTCAGTTTTCTTTACAACAGCTCTACTTACTCCCTGTATTTTTTTTTCAGTTCCATCCATGTCTTGCCTTTTGACCTATGTAAACTCTCCACAACCTATCAAAAGTAGATGAAGAGCATCATCGCTCTTTTCTGTGTGTGAATTTGCAGTAGGTTGATGCTGGCCAGAGGCCTGGCACCCAGCAAAAACCCTGACTCACTCCCGTCTGTAAACTGGACTGAGGAGAGAAAATTTAACGAAGATTCATGAGTTAAGAACCAGGAGAGATCACTCACCAAACGCCATCACAGGAAAAACAGGCTCAGCTTAGAAATATGCATTGAATTTATTACTAACAAAATCAGAGCAGGATAATAAGAAGTAAAACAAGCCCTTAAAAAGACCTTCCCCCTACCCCTCCCTCCTTCCAGCTCTACCTCCTACACCAGCAGCACAAAGAGACAGGGAATGGCGGTTACGGTCAGTTCGTCACCCGTGGCTTCTCCCGCTGCTCAGGGAGAGGAGCTGTTCCCCTGCTGCACCACGGGGTCCCTCCCATGGGAGACAGTTCTCTGTGACCTTCTCCAACGTGGTTCCAATCTCATGAGCAGCAGCTCCCTGTGAACTGCTGCCACCTGAGTCCATCCCACGGACAAACAGTCCTCCCAAAACTGCTGTAGCGTGGGTCACTCTCCCACGGGGTGCAGTCCTCCAAGGACAGGCTGCTCCAGCATGGAAGGAGGGGCCCTCTCGCCTTGGGTCTCCCACGGGTTTACAGCCTCCTCTCAGGCATCCACCTCCTCCAGTGTGGGGCTTCTCCATGGACTGCAGGAGGATCTCTGCATCCCCATGGACCTCCCTGGGCTGCAGGGGCACAGCTGCTTCACCATGGTCCTCACCACAGGTGGCATAGGAATCTCCGTTCAGGTGCCTGGAGCACCTGCTCTCCCTTCTTCTGCACTGACCTTGGTGCCTGCAGAGTTGTTCTCCTCATATGTTCTCCCCCTGCTCTTCTCTGGCTGCAATTAAAACTGCACAACAACATTTGTTTTTCTTTCTTCTTAAATATGTTATCACAGAGGCATTACCACCATTTCTAATTGGCCCAACTTGGCCAGAAGCACATCCATCTTTGGAGCCATCAGAGATTGCCTCTGCCAGACATGGCGGAAGCTTTCAGCAGCTTCTCACAGAAGCCATCCCTGTAGCACCCCCACTACCAAAACCAGGCCATGCAAACCCGATACAGTATTATATGAAGGGACAAGGCTATTCCAGTACAGAATCTTAGGGAGTTTGGCCAGAGTTTGGAGGTAAATATGTGCAAACATCATTTCCTCAGGGACGTTTGCGTGCCACTCTGGTACAGGAGAGAAGCCTCTAAGACATCTATATAATCACCATTGTCGTCACTCAAGTTTGCACTCATTCTCCATCTACTTCTGACCCTGAAAAGCTCCTCAGCTTAAATCCATAGCTGAAATTCATCTCAAAATGTGGTGTTTCTGTGGCTTATTTTCTGTAAAGCTACTTGCTACAGTTCAAGTATGTTCTGCACTGAGTTCCAGACTGCACCCACCCAGCCATGGTTCACCAGCCACTCTGTCCTAATTAATTGTTTCAAGCAGTGCTAACCTTAACATTTTTTAAATCATCAGTGGTTTGGGGGTTTTTGTTGTTTTGGTTTTTTTACTTTTACAAGAGAGGTCTTAATACAAAAGCATTCTGATTAATAGTAAGTAAAATATTCAAACTCCATCAAGTTACTTTCCTTCAGTTTTAGAACTTGCCAAGATATTTTTATTTAGAAACATATTTAGATCAGTGGTGACCAGAACAGGCTGTACTTTGCACTTATTAGTGGGATAGAAAGAACTGATAAGAACAGGCATTTGGGAATTTTAAAGGGAATTTGGTATACCCTTCCATCTTTTTTATTTTCAAGATGAGGAGAAGCTATTTTACATTTCTTATAAGATGCATTTGTTATTCATGTTTAGAGGACTAAAGATCAAAAAATGTGCTAAAACTTTTGGAGATCAGGCCCACCCCCAGCATGTTTTTCTTGGGTTACAGTGATATATCTTCACCCACTTGATATCTACTGTGGGGAATGCCCTTTTGAAAGTGGGTATCTATTTTGAGAGAATAGCCATGGTTACAAAAAAGGCCCTAAATTTTGCATTCAGCACAGCAAAATGGTCTTCCTTCAAGAGGAGAGATGTGCAGTGACCTTCCTTCTGCAACACTACATAGTCTTCTGGTTCAAACACTTTAAAAACATGACAGTAGGTACTTTAAAATGTGTCACACTATGGAGAGCCTGTAGCTCAAATTACTCATTTGCAAATTCACATGCAACTACACAAATTGTGCTAAAAAGGAGATTTCTTCTCCTTCTGTCTACATTTAAACAAAGGCTCAGGTTTATGAAAAGGGGAAACCTACTGTGAAGTTCTGAATCAGGGATACAGGCTTTTGTATAAGAAGTACTGAACCCTTTTACAGAAATCCTTGTCTCTGTATACAGAGAAGAACAAGTGCCTTGCTCAGACATCTGAAAGCACTTGTCTCTCCTCCTGCTTTGAAAGCCTAGGCACCTCACCTTGACATAGCATATTATGGCAAAGAGCCTTGCATTCAGAACATTGCCACATTTGTGTCACAGGCCCAAAATATGTCTGGGTCTATGCAGATTCTGGTCCTGAAAGTTCTTCCTAAGACAGCTGCCACGCTTCTCTGTTACATTACAATCTTCATGGCCCAACTGAACTCTTACAGTTTCTTTGACTCTCTACAGGCTATTTTCTCTCTTCTGCTTAATTCAATATCTCTAACATTTGTCTTATACTCCCTGCTTTTAATTTTGAGGCACTTGGTGCTAAGAGATAAGCCTGTGGCAGATGTAATTATCCAGCAGCGTATTAGTCACTTGTTACTGCCACCTACCTGCCTCTTTCATACTAGTGTTTCCACTGGGAAGAGAGAGATTGGAAAGCCTTTCCTCTTCCTTATAATTATTTCTTCATAAAAAATAGCTATGTGAAAGCTAGACACAAAAATCAGAAGTTTAAACCTGAGACCCATCAGTCCCGTAAATCAATAGATTTGAATTGCAGAACCTACCTCATGCTTTATCTCTATTGCTGGCATCACCATGTTGACTTTTTAAACTGAAAACAACAAATATAGTCATCTAGTTTAGCCTTAGGC
The DNA here is from genome assembly GCA_013398955.1 of Callaeas wilsoni. Lineage (NCBI taxonomy): Eukaryota > Metazoa > Chordata > Aves > Passeriformes > Callaeidae > Callaeas > Callaeas wilsoni. Next base: position 41,072 of record VWPU01005975.1, read on the forward strand.
TTTTAGTATTTACTGCAGCCCTTTGCCTTCAGCTAGACCCAGACACATCTTTCAGTAATCCAAAGCTTAAAAAAGCTTAGAGAGCTGGAGTATAACTGAAGTATCAACTCTACTGTTTAGTTTTTGTAATACTTTTGCTTCAATTTCCTAGTTTCAATTTGCAGTCTTTGCAGCTCTTTAGCAGGCTTTTTATCACACTGCTGTAGCTGAAACTCACAGTGCATTTGGACAAATAGATGATGCATCTGAGAACAACTAGCTCTCTTCCATCCAGGGTAATGGAGTGGATTAGGACAGACGGGTAAGCAAGCGGGTGAACCACCCTAGATTATAAGGATGCTTGGCAACACTGTACAGAGGCTTCCAAACACCTCTGTATAGACTCCAGTTCACAATAATCACTGAATCACTGCCTGGACCTGAAATTACTCTCAGTTTCTTCCTTGCATCAAGCTTCTAATATCACATGGGTTTACTACTTCTGATACAGCACTGCTTGAGTGTTGGTTCCATTTTCCTCATTCTGCAGCAGAAATGGAAAATTCAGTTAGCAAGACTAATGTACAATGTTTCTGCAGAATTTCCCTCAGATATCCATGATGTCATTCACCCTCTCTCTGTGCAAGCCCATGCTGGATCTGCACTGGCTTTATGCAGCATCACTCTGGAGGCTCTGTGTCACTCTTGCCAGAGCTCTCAGTAAAGGGAATGAGTGCAGGGAGATCAGGCCACAGTTTGCATGCAGCAGTTCAGGAGTTTCTGAGTGGCACAGTTACTGACTCGAGTTCCAAACTGTGCAAAGTGACTTCCAGACACACAGAGCCAGATTCATATGGCACCACACTTGAATTTAGAAGTCCAGCTCATAGAAATTGGCTCTGCACTGAGCTAGCTCACTGTCTTTGCTAGGATTAATGGAGTGATTAATCAGGAACCGGATAAACGACCCACAGATAATTCACAGTTGATTATAGTTTCTTTTATCTGTCTCTGCTCCTGGATTGAAATTTTATGTAATGCACAAGCCAAGAGTGTTTCTGCTAAATTCCTACTGGGTATTTGCAATCAAGATACCTTAACACAACTTAGTATAAATGTTAACTTTTGCTCAAGGGAGTATGGAAATGATGGGGTTATTGTAGGTCAGTATAAAATGAAAGGATGTCAGAGTAACAGCCCAGCTTCAGCTAAAGCTGACACTGAAATTTTTAAGATCCTGCTCATTGGAGGGAAATCTTGCTCTTTGGGGGATTGCAATTTGCAGAGGTATGGACTTGTTTGGTTTTTAAAATGAGCCTTCAAGATGGAAAAAGAAAAAAAAGCTTCTTCACTTTGCAATGGAAACACATTGTCTGAGGAAAAATACTTCAGTTGTGCAAAACCAATGGCACAAAAGGATGGGCATGGCTTATAAAGAACCTGTGATCTCAGGTACCCTTGCAGGTCTTTATTATTTCATCCCCTGACATTAACTCAACCAAAGATCCTATGAGTCCTACGTTTGCAATGTTGGAGCAGAACTGATCGCCAACAAATTATTTTAAGAAATATCAAAACCTTAATTAGAAGTTTTCTGCGAGAAGAAAAATTACTTTTCTAAATTAACTGCTGGTTTTATGTACTTGCAAATAACTGCACAGACTCCAAGAAGATGGCTCAGTTAAAGATCGTGCTGTGCTAAACTAACATCACAAGGGGAACAACCTTTAGACATATTGTATTAATGTAGTAAATGAGGGCAAAAAGGCCCTTAGAGACTGAAAAATAACCTATAAAAATTCACAAAAGAACTCAGGTTTGCAGCTGTGCCTATGAGCTGCTTGACAATATGTTTACTGCTTTATCACTCTTGTAGGCATTTGAAATGCCACAGTAACTATAATTTTATGGATAAACTTGTCCTAAATATCTGCTGCTAGCTTCAACCAGGATCAACTGCAGCCTGGAAGCTGGTAGACATCTTCCTGATTCTCATTACCGATTAATTATACTGCCCCTCATCTTACCTCTAGAATCCAATCTGAAAGGTGACATCAAAATTCACCTGCCCAAAGGAAAATATAAAGTGGTTGTGTAGGGGGAGCTGCAGCTGATCACAGCATCTCATACTCAGTGTGGGAAATCCATGTTCATACTCATAAAAAACTACCGCCGAAAATAGAAGCAGGTATCTCACCCTCTGTTTTTCATGTGTTGTCCCCATGACAGGAATTCATGGCCTTGTGGAGGTTCTCTCCCAAGGGCATGAGGACAGAAAGATGCAAATCTGTCTGAAGTTGGTATATTCTGGATGTAAAGGGAAAATGAAGACGAGTGAGGAGTCCATCCTGAAATATCACAAAAAGGTATATTTTCTACATGGGGTCTGTGCAGTTTGCTTTGTAAAGCACCTCATCTTATTGGCTGTGTGTGTCATGTATACATACATATTGGGCCAGAGGTATTGCTGTAGGCACATCTAGTCGCTAGTTCCAGTGATTTTGAGATTAGACCCAACTGATCTTAGGGCACATGTAGAGAAACAGCAGTCTTAGGCCCCTAGTGGACTCTGCAGTAGAGGCTCTGGAAATTCAACTCGCCTCAGTCCTAGGTAGCAACTAAAAGAGGATTATCAGAATTACCAGTTTGCTTTTACCTACTTAAATTCCATTTAGATCTTGTTTTAAAGTACGTCATGTCTGTCTTCATATAAAAGGCTGTGGAATTAAAAGACAGTGGGATTTGTGGATGAAGACCACTCTGTAAGACTTATGTGATTTATTTTTGGTAATATGTCTATAACTTGTCCATAAATGTCCCATAAGAAGTTGGTGCTGTAGTCTTGTGGCAAAGAAACAGGAAGCTTTGAAGAAAAATAAATATTAAATATTCAATTTTCTAATCTACAAGCTTTTAACACATTTACAGCAGTCGATTTCTTGCCCGTTTTACTCATGTTCTTATTAACTAAGCTGCAGTCCTTCTTGGAAGTAAATATTTTATTTTAATAGCACATACTACCACCTGCTGTAAGCAACTGAAATTGCCTTTGCAATTTCAAAGCTTTTAAAGCTGCATTAGGCAGCCAGCCTTAGATTTAAAATACAGCCAGATTGTTGGCATCTTTCTCTGATGCTAATTTAATTAGCTATTCATTCAAATATTTTCTAACCATGAAAGTTTCTTAGTTATATATGATTTGTAATATCTGGAGTTCAGCAGTCTCTAAGATGCATGGAATTTAGGAAACAGTTCTGTTGTAGATATGAAACTGATAATAAATTATTTAAGTAATAATTATTAAGATTAACCATTTCCAAATACAGAAAATTTAGTTAAGAAATTATCAATTGATTCAAGGTGAGCAGAATTTTTTTTAATAAATCAAGCCATAAGGGATCAAATATTCAGAATATTATTAAAATATTTACTTTTTTTACGCAGTTGCCCATTTGACTCAAAGAAAGGCTAAGAAATCTTCAGGAAATCAAGATGTCTCTTTATTACATGTTAGAATAAGAATATTTTAGGGCCAAGGAATACATTCTATACAGGTATTTTGCTATTTATTTCTCTGGGGTGTTTTTCCTGGTATATTTGTCCAACTCCAAACAAAAAGCTAATTATGAGTAAACAACACTTTTGCCAAATCCTCAGCAGGCATAAATCAATGTAACTACTATCAAGGCATTGGCTTAGGCTGTTTGTCACAATCTGGAAAATGGTATGTTATGTCCACTCGAGGTTTTGGAGGAGGAACAAAAAAAGATTGAGTCTAGGGTAGAAGACAAAGAAGGCAGAAAGAGGTTTATGTTGTAGCAATAATTTGCATGTGTATGTGTAGTGCTTATGCTACATTAGAAAGTACAAGTGCAGAAGGGGATAACGAGAGAAGCCAAACACATTGTCCTGCAGCAAATGCAGTTTTTGTTCTAGCTTCTGCAGCTTGCTTTTTGTCAAAAAAAAAGTCATCTTGTCCCTGCTATCCCTGCTGCCAGTCATTCCAGCACATGGCTGTCTTGCAGCCTGTAGAATTTTCTCTCTTCTCAGTCCACACAGGGTGCCCAAATCCACACCAGCTGTGGGCTGCCAGGCGGTCAGGCAGAGAAGAGTCAGCCCCATGCTGAGATGACCTTGGCTGGACACTTGTGCTGCACTGCAGTCTGGAGCTCAGGAACACTCTTCTGGTGTTTCCATGGTGTAGGACAGTTTTGCCTGGAATGCAGCAGGAGCCACCAGAGGCTTAAGGACAGCAGGAGGCAATGGCAGTTCCCTCTAGATTCCCTTCTCCTCCTGTTCATGGCAGCAGCCACTTTCCAACAGTGAAACTCAGCAAGGAAAACTCTTTCCTAACAGCTGGTTCATCTGGTGACATAGCCTCATCAGCAGACTGGAGGGAACAGAGGAGCCTGTGCGATGTACACCCAGTTACTGGACTGGCAGCACGTCTTGCACTGAGGGTGATGTAGGTCAGGCAGTGGAGAAACGGTTCTCCTGCTCCAAGTGTAGCATGAGTGTGGATGCTGAAATGCTGTTAGCAGGGAAATTTTCTCTTCTTGCATTCATTCTGTGAGAACTTTTCCTTTGCTGTGTAAGCTATGTAAACAATAGATAGGGTTTTTGTAAATAGCATTCATATCTGGTATCTTCTAACCTTGTGTACAGTATATTAGGAAAAAACATTTCTAAGTGGGTGTCTGAGATTTTGACCAATCACCCTAGGAGAAGTGTGAGCACTGTTCAATTGCTTTATGGAACTAGAATATATAAATGGTATTGTAAATTTAATAACTAATTCATTCCTTGCTCTAACTCCTGCCTGGCTGCATCTCTGAACCCCTGCTTGGAAGCCCACACATGAGCACACACAAAAGGGAAATTTGGGGTTAAGTGTAGTGCTGGAGCTGGGTACTTTTCTACCTCCTCATCTCATGGCCGAGGCAGCCCTACACTGCTAGGACTGGAAACAGTTCACACAAACAGGACTAGAGCACCAGTTCCCTCCCCAGCCCATGCAGGTATTCTCTGAGGTTTTACAGTGGTTAGAGCGTACCTAAGGCACAGCCATCATCTGGCGAAAAATATGGAAAGGATTTCCCACCCCAGTGCAATCTATCGCTTAGGCCATTGTGTGCTTTTTCACTATGTACCCATGCCAATGACAGGAACAATTTGTTTAGTTCTACATGCTATTATTAATAAAAACAATGAAAGTACCTAATTATTCCTTTTCCTTTTTATTTATTTTGGTTTTATGATCCTGGTCTTGTCATTTTACTTTTTCTTTTCCTTACCAATGCCATTCGCTCCCACTGTTTTACCCATTAAACCCTCCAAAATTGCTCCTCTTGCTCTTTTCTCTCTTTGTCCAGGTTGGGCATCCACTGGACACATTTTCTTGGCAATTTCAGGCATCATTTCAGGCACAGACTCTCCAAAACTGAATGCCTTCTTTTTTCCCCTAATATCGCTGTTCTGTTTTTCTTCTTTTTTCCCCCATTATATTTGTAGATTTCAAATCTTTCAGTCATAACCCTTATCTTGCTAGACTTGATTGATTTCGTCATGGTTTAGTAATTCTCAAAGCTCCCTTTTTCTAACTGTTACAATGTCAAAATATTTTGCCATATGTTCATGCATCGCTTTCAAAAGCCCCACTGCCTTCCTCCTTAGAGCAGAGCCTTTTTGTATGAATACCACCTCCAGCAGCAGTGCTAGCATATGTCATCCCTGGAACAGCATTGGAACACACCTCACTTGGGACTTGTCTATCCTGAACATTGTGGAAAACTGTACATGCTGCCTGGGATCCACTGCACCAGGAAATGTAAAGGTCTCTCCTTCCATCTGTTCGGGAATGGGGAGAGGCGAGGCTATTTCGGTTTGCTTTGCTTGCATATTTCCTTCAGTGTCATGCTGTGAGTCATCCTTCAGTCAGAATTAGCTTAATAAATTGGAAAGATTCAAGAAAGACTACAGGCAAAGGGTCTGCTGGGGATCTCCAGGTGATTTGTGCTTCTTGTCACCCTCTGAGATAGTTCTGTCAATAAGACTTCTTTGTGAGAGAAGAAATTATGGCTGAAAATTTTAGGCTACCAAATTAAGCTAAAGAAAGTTCCCTTGTAGGATAAGATGTAATGGAGTTGCTGGCCATGTCTCCCTTTCCTAGGCATTAATGACAATAATTCTTAACTTTCTGATCTACTTTTGGTGCAGTCTTTCCCCATTTCATTACTGATCTGTCCCTTCTCAGTATGTTGGTTACACTGGTTCCCCTGCAGAGGGATCGAGACTGGCTGGATAGATTGGCTGAGACCAACAGCATGAAGTTCAAGAAGACCAGTGCCGGGTCCTTCACTTGGGTTGCAACAACCCCATGCAGTGGTACAGGCTGGGGCAGAGCGGCTGCAAAGTTGCCCAGCAGAAAAGGACCTGGGAGTGTTGACTGACAGCCACTGAACATGAGCCAGCAATGTGCCCAGGTGGCCAAGATGGCCAATGGCATGCTGGCCTGTATCAGCAATAGAATGGCCAGCAGGACCAGGGCAGTGATTGTGCCCTTGTACTTGGCACTGGTGCGACCTCACCTTGAGTTCTGTGCTCAGTTTTGGGCCCCTCCACTCAGGAAGGACATTGAGGTGCTGGAGCATGTCCAGAGAAGGGCAATGAAGCCGGTGAAGGGTCAAGAGCACAAGTCCTATGAGGAGTGGCTGAGGGAGCTGGAGTTGTTTGGCCTGGAGAAGAGGAGGCTCAAGGATGACCTAAAGGAGGTTGTAGCCAGGTGAGGGTCATTGTCTTCTCCCAGGCAATCAGCAACAGGACAAGAGGACAGAATCTTAAGCTGCAAAAGGGAATATTTAGGTTGGAAATTAGGAAGAAAGGTTTCACATAAAGGGTGATTAGATATTGGAATAGGCTGTCCAAGGAGGCACAGGAAGTCACCCTCTCTGGAGGTGTTTATACAAAGACTGAACCTGGCACTCAGTGCCATGGTCTAGTTGACATGGTGGTGTTGGGTCATAGGTTGGACTCAACGATCTCAGAGGTCTTTTCCAACCTAATTGATTCTGGGTCATTCCATCCCTAAATTAATTCCCTTCCTTTTTTCCACTCTCTCCTCCATCTTTAAAACATGTATTTTCCAATGCTTTTTCTTATCTTAAACATCAAGCCTAAAGCTACTTGTTCCCTTAACACCTGTCCCATATTTTGACTAACTTAATCTGGGAATAAACCACATGTTGTTCCAGGAAACAACTAGTGCTACAAATGCATTGTACTAGTAACAGGTGGAACAATTAATTATTCAGGGTTTTTGAGCATGAAAAATAAAGACTGACATATTTTGGTGTAAGATTCTTTTCAGTTAAAATAAAATAAATTTTAAAAAAGAGTTACTGTAAAACAATGCCCCAGAAATCCCAATATGTCCTTTGGGAGATGGAAATTAAGAAAACCTCACTCCTTTCTTCTTCATCAATGGTCTCTATCTTACTCTAAAAAATCCCTGCCTCGCTGGAGAGATGTCGTACCTCTTTAACAATATAGGCCATTTCTTGTCATCTTGTTGTCACTTAATAACTATGATGTTTGTGGAGATATATTTTGTCTTGAAGCATTTTCCTTCTCTTTCTGCTCTTTTTACTTGTGTCTTATAATTTTTGAGGCATGTTTATGTAGGTGCCTCATAAATTCAATATTTTCATATTTATGGGTATATGTGTTTGATAACACCTCAGTGTATATACTTCTAAAGTACCTCTTCTTTCATTTTCAGACAAATACATATACAAGATTAGTCAAGAGAATCTCTCTTAATGACATTCTTTGCATCCAAATAGTTTTATTTTACCTTGTATTTTGCTTTGGTTTAGTCAAAACAGTGGCAAATAGACTGCATTTCACTATTATTGCTGCTGTCTCTGTTCTGCTGAACTCTGCAGGTTGTCTCCTAAAATACTGTCTGACAAGGAAATTGTTTCCACACTGTTTTGTGCTTTCACCCACAGAATGTCTCAACTAAATCCACCAAAAATTGACTCTGCTGTAAACTAAACAAAATAGTTTGATCACAGCTAGCATAAAATACTACCATACAAAGTCAAACTGTAGAAGGTTGACTTTTGTAAGTGTGTTAAGGTAACACAATATGATTTTGATTGGGGGTGAAGGAAGCCACAGAGGCTGCTTCAGAGAGAGAAGCACCTCAAAACTTTTACTGTGTTCAGCAGAGCCAATCCTTAAAGTGGCCACGCTGCCACCGCCATCTCGGCACAGCCAGTGATGGACTTTGCCTATCTGGCCACTTCTAGCCTGCTGCACCGCAAACAAAGGGACAGAAATGGCGGCAGCAGCAGTTTCTCTTTTTCTTTCGGCGCCTCGCATGAAGAGATGTACTAAATGGAGCAGACGGGGACCACGTGACCAACAGCGAGAGGCATGGCAAGCGATTCCCTGATGCGGAGCCCGGACAAGACCAACCTTTCTGGGCTGCAGAACTCTATAAAAACTTTTCAATTGATAGAACTTGAAAACAAACGAACCTACAAACACCAGTTCTCTCCTGAATCAAGAAAAAGGAAAGGTGGAGACACATGAGGAGAACAACATGGCAACACCAAGGTAGGTGCAAAGGAGGGAGGGGGAGGAGTAAGTGCTCTGAGCATCGGAGCCGATTTTCTTCTGCAAGCCATGGTGAGGACTATAATACAACAAACTGTTTGGGGGGCATACAGAATTCACCCGCAGCCCTTAAGAAAAAAGTACTCATGCTGGAGCGTGTGGATGCTGAGAAGATGTAATCGGGTGAAAAGTTGGAACGGAGAGAGAGAGAGAGAACCCTTGCTTTCAGAGACAGAGGAAGAAGACCCTTGTTTTTATACTAGAACAAGTCCTTAAAAGACTCTACCCCATGAACCAAATGGCCCACAAAAAAGCAGTTGTGGGAAGACTGTTTTGCCCATGAGAGGGACTTGTGTTGCAGCAGGTTTTCGGGCTGGACTGCTCTTGTAAAAATTAAACCCACATTGGAAAAGTTCACAAAGAACTCTCCCATGGGAAAGGGCCCCATAACATAGCAAAAGACACTACTCCCCGTAAATGAACTGAAGAAGTGACAAACTGACTAAAACCCCCATGTTCTGTCTCCCTGCGTTGTTGGTGAGAAGGAAAAAAAGGCTGGGGGGGTGCAGGGGGGAGGGAAGGTGTTCTAAAAGTTTATATTCGTTCTCATTATCCTCTTTTAATTCTGTTAATACATCTTCCTTTATACTTTCTTAAAGTTTTGAGCATGTTTTGCCCTTAGAGTGTTTTTCCCTAATCCTTATCTCACCCCATGAACCTTTTCTAATTATTCTTTCCCCTCCTCTGCTCAACTACAGCAGTGGAAAATGAGTGAATGATTATTCCTGAGTGCACTGGCATTTGGCCAGCATCCAACCCATGACAGTAAGTTAAAGGGCTGGCTTAAACTGTCACTTGTGTAGAAAGATGCCCAGGATAATCCGTACATATCAGATGTGAAAACTAAAATTTAAATTTTAATCCAGTCCTACATATGCTTAAATACATGCCTTTAAAAAATTAATTCAAAAATACATGAGTCAGTTAGAACCACTTCCACACTTATAATTAACCATATTTTTAAGCAGTTGGCAGGATAAGAGCAAAAAAAATGCTACAAGCCAAAGCACTGAATGCCTTTGCCTTTTTTGATGGCCTTTGATCTTTCATCTACTATGAAGATGACAGGCGAACAAAACTGTTTGCTCTTGATGCACTAACTGACACAGGGTTTTTTGCCTGTGTTGGTTTGACTTAGCACAAAGAGCAAATGCATTTTCAGCAATAAAAGAGCAATATACCTTCAGGTTTTTTAAAAAGTGGAAAACAGAAAAGGTCAATTATTACTGCAAATGCACTGCTTCTTCACTGATGATATCAGACTAAAAGTGATGCTCTTGCCAAAAGTCAGCACTTTGATACAAACCAACATCCTTCTAATTTCAAAGACATATTTATACAAATGTACAAAACCATAAAGGACATGATTATCCAGATATATTTCTCTTATCTTTTGATTTTCCTTTTCTTAAAATGTCATTTCTATAAACGCAGTCATTTGGCTTTCTGCATGGCACTAAGGTAAAGGTAAATTTTAACTCTTGATTTATATTTCAAATATTCTTCAACTCTTTCTACACATTAGTAATAGTCAGATGAGGCTTCTCATTGAATACGTCTTGAAAGCTCTGAATATCTGTAATCCCTCTCTTAGTACTCATATAGGCTTAAGGAAACAAAATTATACACAGGTGCATAAAGAAAAAGGATTGCTTTTTCTATTTTGGCTATGAAGGAGGCATAACACAGTAAGCAAGGACGTGGGTGTGCCTGAGAGGTCACCTACCTCCAGGGCTTAGACACAGAATTCTAGGCTACCCAGAGGCATTTCCATCTAGTTAAAATGTACAGGTGGAATGTCTTCTGGAGGAGGACACCAGTTTAATATATGTGTACCTATATATACATATATACAAAGCTAATATGTATATACAAGGTATATATGCATGTGTGTATAAATAAATAAATAAATAAATAAATAAATAAATAAATATACACAGTGACATATTAATTCGGTAGCCTTGTGTCATTTTAGGATGCAGAAGCTCTAAACTTGAATCTACTTGGGAAGAATTGTTTTTGCATTCTACATTAAGCTGTTACTCGATGAAATATATAACCAGCTCTTGAAGCAGAGCTGGCAATGCAGTGCTCCTGCACAGCTTCCACAGGTAAGGCAAAGAATGCCCACAGTATATCAAGGCCTCCAGCCTGCTCACCTGAGTTTCTTCTGGAAAGTTGGCACAAGTGACCCTGTAGCCTCTCAGCCACAGGGTATTTAACACAGGTCACCCACATCCTGCATGTTAACATTTGTTATAACAACAACCAGTACTGCTTTAAAAACACAGTGAATTTCATTGCATACCAGGCTGAACCACAGCGGCAGGTTTGCTGTGAAGTGATAACCGAGTTGAGTCCTTGTGGAGAGGTGGATGGAATATTATCAGCCTTCATCACCAACAATGCTCAGTGCTGTGAAAACTGATGTGTTGCTCTTCACATTCAGCAGCAGGAGACAAAATATTTTTTTTAAGATAAGGTACCAAGGAGCTGAGAATCATAGAATCACAGAACAGTTTCGGTTAAAAGCTATCTAGTCCAAGCCCCCCTGCAATGAACAGGGATGTCTTCAAATAGATCAGGTTGCTTAGAGCCAAGCCCAACTCGACCTTGAATGTTACCAGGGATAACTTACAAAGCTTTAGTAGCTTTTGGTAGTAATTAGAGAGGTCTTCCAGATGCTAATTAGAAGTCTAAACTCCGCCTAAGGGGAGTTTGTAACAGCTAAATCCTATTTTTGCACGTTTAACAAAATGAAGATAAAAAAGGGCTTTTATGACAAAGGACTTAGAAAACAAGAAGGATACAAGGTGAAAATTCTCACATCATTGGAACTACTACAAATTAAGAGGTAAAAGCCAGCCTATGCAAGCTGATTGGTATCTTTTAAACATGCATTTTCTCATTAAATGTTTCACTCCAGTGGTGCCATAGTTCATACTCTGGTCTTGTTCACTTCTGCACTTGGGAATGCTGACTGATGATTCAAGAACTACGGATTGAATACTTCATTTATTTAACCTTTACAGAGCCTAGGTAATTTCAAAAACATAGAGTAATATCTTTGCTTTATTTTTGTGCTCAGGAAGTTAAAGTTATGTTACTTCAGCAGATCTTTTTCAGTTATATGTCAGCTAATTTTCATGTACAAATGTATTCCCTAAGTTGAGTGATTATAAGACTTTAAATGTCAGCTCAGTATTCATGAGGAATATTTTGTCTCCATTAAGAGCCAGCTGCTGTCAGTGATATTGGGTTACAGAGCACATGAAAAGCCAACCCAAAAAAAAAAAATCCAAAGTCATTGCTTGATTTGATTGTTATTCACTTTTAAGTACTTTCATTCAACTCTGATTGCTGTAGAATTTGTCTGCTTTATGAGTGTCTTTAAAAGGAGACATTGATGTTTTATGCTGTTTTAAGTGCTAACAATCATCACTGCTAATGAACACGGACTCATTAATGCTTAAATCATTCACAGCACAAGGGTGTTTCTTTCCCTCTTGAGTTTGCTTTTCCTGGGACAATTAATTTTTATATTAGCTACTACATCTGTTTCCAATACCATCCATGAATTTTAGTTTATCCTTTGGATCACAGCACTAAGTTTTTCACTGTAAAGGTAGAATTTTTTATTCAGGAGAAGAATTTTTAGAAACTCCCCCTCTATCCATAGAAATATACAATTTTATCTTCAATTTTTGTTTAATTCTTAAATCTATAACTTACATCTCTTTTAACTATTCCCTGAATGAAAGCTGATATTATTTTAGTGTAAATAACATAACACAGTGAACCATGAAGGAAACAGATATACCTCTCGAGAACAGGACTATTAAAACTGACAATATTACACAATGACATTTTCATATCATGTGAGAACAAGTTAAAGAAGAAGTTGTATCATCATACCTGTTTTTATATTTGGATCTTATATTTTGGATCCTGAAGAACAAAGCTTTCTTTAAAAAATGCTTTTTGGTGACATATTCTTGTGACCATTTCAGGAAAAGCACAGCACTGCCAAAGACTTGGACTGAACTGTAGCCCTAAAATTTCTGAGGAAGAAACTGCAGTGTCCTGAGAAAAATTAATACTCTGAAACTGCATTACCAACAAAAAAATAAAAATAGTTTTCCTGTAGGGTTGGACAATGCAGCAACTCTTCATCCCACACACTATCCAGTAACTCTGGTGAAGCACTGGGATACCACCTAAACCAAACCATAATTGAATCACACGATTTTGTTGGGATTGTCTATTGGTGATCAAATCACTCTCTCTGAGCTATGAGCTTGGCAATTACGTAGTTTAGGGAACTAAAAGGAACAATCTGTGGAATGGTTTTTCGTCTATCAGTATCTTTCCCTCATATTTGGCTCTTTCTGTTAAGGTAGAAATTGCCATCTCATATGAGTACTCTCCTTTTATTTCCATTTGATTTAGTTTCACTGAATATTCATAAAAAGGATTTTTAGCCTCGTATTTTTAGTATCTTTATCACTAAATAAAAATTACAACCAGCACCATATTACAGCAGACAGTAACATAGCAGGAGTGTGCTAGGTTCTGAGAGTCTGAATAAACAACACAAATAAAAATCATGGCATTTGCAAGAATGGTGCGCATCAGGATATACATCACGCACTGCAGCAATGCTGAACATACAGAGGTCTCTGAGCAACAGAACTAGAGGAGAGTGGTTTCAAAGGGTTTTTCAGATTAGTGATTACATACTTTGATGCCTAATGAAGTATGAGATTTTCATGTGATTGGGCATTCATTGTTCCCTCTTCACGTGAGCACTAAGGAGCAGGCTGGAGCAGGAGAGGCAGTGTCACAACCAAAGAAGCTTGTGTTCCTGTTTCTGTGCCTTGGGTGGATTGACTTCATGAGAAGATGAGAAAACTGGGAGGAGTTCTTTTGGCACCTGAAATATTTTCTTTCCAGTATAGGTACACAGACTCTTTCCCTCATAGAGGCCATTACCATCTTCTCAGGCATCTCCCATACTGGAGTTTGGGCAGAGGAGTGGGCAGAGAGAGGGATACCACTATTTCTTGTGAAATTTGGATAGAACTGGCCCATTGGTTCAGAAGTTACTCTACATGAATAGACATGGACGCAGGCATTCACACTTTGATTGCTCAATGTTCATTCTTTTCAGGCACCTTGATTGAAAATGTGAAGGGAGAGAGCAGGAACAAATAAGTAATCTGCTTTCTATATAAAGAGGTCTGACTCCTAACAAGCTGCAGTTCCCTTCATTTTGCCTCTGATATCTCACTTTACAGTTAACATAAAATTTTCATAGGGAAGAAAGAAAAGAAAAAAGCAAGTCTCTGGAAAGACAATTTTGCTACACTCAGCACTTAATGCATGCAGCTTCTCTTTGAATTCAAAATAAGTGTTTGTCTTGCAAGTTCCATTAAATGTATATATATGTGTTTTATGAATGTGTCTTCATACAACTTTTCCTCCCTCACAGGATTTCAGCTGACTATGTTTCAAGAATCCAAGGCTTACCTCTGGTAGGGAAACCTGGCTCAGACTTCTAAGGAAATTGCTAAGTTGGAAGAAAGAGCTGTGACAACATCAGCAGAGTGGAACCATGTGAGATAAGAAAGGTAAAGTTGACAGAGGAGGTAGAATTATTGAAACTTGGTCTGTGAGTGGTTCAAAGATTCAGAAGGAAAAAACACCAAGGTGGAAAAGAAAAAACTCTAAAGGAAGAAGAAGGAGGTGAAAGAGAACTCAGGAAGAAATGAAATCCAGAGAGCATCCAGGGCCAACCTTGGTGCCTTTACCTGACTCGGGATCTTCCTGACCTGATCTCATTATTGATTCCTGGCAGTCAAGGAGTCTCTGAGTGTCACATGGGAAGGGGTGAAGGCTGAGCACACTAGCATTTAGCCTAGCTTGCTATTAGGTAGCTAACATCTGTACATGCCAAGCAATGAATAATTGCTATATACTTTATAGCTATATGTATTATGCTGTCATAGTCTCTTTGCAAATAGATGAAGGTGTCCGAAGTGTTACAGTTACATCAACTGGGTACATCAAACAGGTAATGACTCAGCCCTGCTGAGTTTCTGTGGATGTCACCAAAACCCAAACCGACCAAAAGCAATTGTTGGCAGAGCTTGGACAGGGAGAGAATTTTGAGGTATAACTTCTAAGAGAAAAGGAGCTAAATGATCTGTGCTCTCCATAGCATGGTCCAGTCTTTGGAATCTGGCTGTTGAAGGAGAAGGTCTAATTGTAACCTCTCAATATGGTAATTTGTGGTCAATTAATGATCTGGAATGCAGGGCTAGAAGGCCTAACTGCAAGAAAGGGTGAACCTGCCTGGAAGCAGGAATGCCAGAGACAGATGGACTTCTTGCAAGGGAATAAAGATTCCCTGGGTAACGAGATGAGAAAAAACCTCAGCATTGCCTTATAAACCATCCTGGAACGAGAATATGCAGGAGCGCAAGCTTAGAGATGACCTTTGGGCAGCAGAGCTGGGCTGGGGGACAGACCCACAGCTGGGCTGAGGTGCTACATGTAACCACTATCAGGATTAGTGCTGATCCAAGAGTTCATAAGGAATCTGCTTATGAAACATCTGTGGAGACTCCATGTAGAACTGCAGATAGTGGTAGAACTCTGGCCAATGCATTATTCATTAACTGTTTCTCTTTTATATTTAAGCACACATATGTGTTTAATTGAACACTAGCAGTACCATAAAAATTCTTTAATGCTGTATATATCCCAGTTTCAGACTGCAACCCTTTACCTTTTAACATTTCCTAGTCAATCAGGAGCAATATGGTAGCTGACAGGTAAGCTATTGCCCCAAAACTGAAACTGTGACTTGACACTTTGGAAACTTATAGGTGTTTTCAACCAGCAGGAGAACTGTGGTGTGTGAAGTCTCTTATAATTGGAGACTTTATTGGAAATAAATTATTCACATCAGCCCCAGACTTCAAACTACATCCTGTGGGCCAATAGCTGGGGCATTTATATGGATTGCTGTATCAGTTCCTATCATGATTTCTCTATGATGTTCTCGCGGGTTGATGCTGGCTAAATGCCAGTGCACTCGCGAAAAAATCATTCACTCATTCTCCTCTACTATAGTTGAGCAGAGGAGGGGGAAAGAACAATTAAAAAGGGTTTATGAGTTGAGGTAAGGATGGGGAAGAAACACTTGAGGGGAAAATAGGTTCAAAACTTAAAAGGTATAAAGAAAAATTTATTAACAGAATTGAAAGATGATAATGAGAATGAAAATAAACCTTTAGAACACCTTTTCCCCCCAGCCCTCCTTTCCTTCCCACTGACAGTTCAGGGAGAAAAAACATGGGGTTTTTAGTCAGTTTGTCACTTCTAAACATAATCTTTCTTCAGTTAGCCTAGGAAGAGGAGTCTCTTCTGCTTTGCTGTGGAGTCTTTCCCACAGGAGACAGTTCTCCATGAACTTTTTCAATGTGGTTTTAATTTTCAAGAGTAGCAGTTGCACCCAATCCTGCTGCAACATGAGTCCGTCTCATGGGCAAACAGTCTTGCTACAACTGGTTTTTTGTGGGCCATTTGGCTCATGGGGTACAGTCCTTTAAGGATGAGTGAGCTATAAAAGCAAGGGTCCTCTTCCTCTATCTCTGGAAGCAAGGGTTTTCCCTCTCTCTGTTCAAGCCTTTCACCAGACCACAGCTCCTCAGCATCCACACCTTCCAGCGTGAATACCTTTTCCTCACAGGCTGCAGATGAATTTTTCATCCCTCCATGCACTTAATGAATTACAGGGAAACAGTTTGTTTTATTACAATCCTCCCCACAGCTTGCAGAAGAATTTCAGCTCCAAGGCCCAGAGCACTTACTCCTCCCCCTCCCTCCTTTGCACCAACCTTGGTGTCACCATGTTGTTCTCCTCACCTTTTCCTTTTGTCTGACTCGAGAGAGAATTAGTGTTCATGGGTTCATTTGTTCTCAAGTTCTATAAATTGAAAAGTTTTTATAGAGTTCTGGAGCGCTGAGAGGTTGATCCTGTCGGGGCTCCGCGTCAGGGAATCGCTCGTCATGCTTCTCGCTGCTGATCATGAGGTCCCCGCCAGCACCACGCGGGCTGTGCTGGCTGCCATGGCACCGGCTCCATTTAGTGCCTCTCTTCATGCGGGGCACTGAAAAGGAAAAGCTCCTGCCCTTCTCCACTTCTGCCCTTCTGTCTGCAGCGTGGCTGGCTAAAAGCAGCTAAGCAAGTTCATTGCGAACCATGCCGACATGGCAGCGGCCACATGGCACCGCCCCGGCCGCGCTGCCCCGGCTGTGCGGTCTTGGCCACACGGCCACTCCTGGCCCCAGCCAGTCTCGGCTTTGGCCGCAGGGCTGTCCCGGCCACATGAGCGCTCCCGGGATGGCCCTCGGGAGAGGGACAGGTGGACCCTGCCAGGAAGGGGCCCAACGGCCCACTCACCACCCCTCGGACAGCAGGAGAAAGAGAGCTTCCCATGGTTTCTTTCCTTTCTTAAATATGTTATCATAGAGGCATTACCAGCTTTTCTAATCAGCTTAGCAGTGTGTCAATTCTCAGAGCCAGCCAGCAATTGGTTTTGCCAGGCATGGAGGAAGCTTTTAGCAGCTCCTCACAGAGAATCACTTCTGTGGCTGGCTTCTTCCCTTCTCACCAAAATTAAACCATGCAAAACCAACACAGACGTCAAACAAATAAACAGCTTTGAGATCAGGGACTGAAACTTCCCATGGCAAATACTTCATTCATGAATCCAGGTTACAAAGCCATTCTAAAATCTGAGTGTTTACCAGATCTTTGCAAAGAATAGTTTATGTTCACCCAACTTTAAGAAGAATTCAAGCTCTGTGCCAGTCTTGGCTTAGATATCTAAATTTGGAGGAAAAAAGAAAGAAGTAAATTTCTTTCAGTTAATGAGATTTTTCTTTGTCCTTAACAGTGTCTTAAGATCCAGTTATGAAAATTATAGAGACATACCAGTGCCTGAAGTAAGGTGCAAGTGAGACCATATGCTGAACTCAATAATACAGATTTTTACTTAACAGTAATTGTGAGGTAGAGAGATAGACAGAGAGATAGAAAGAAATAGGAAAAAGAAAGAGAAAGAATAAGAGTAGAAAGGTCTATAGTCACACCCTGTTGGATCCTGCCAGGAGACTTGATTGTTGCAATTTCAAAGTCTGTTGCTCAAAGTGACAGTCACTGTCTTCATCTGTCAGGGATGGGGGAAAATGCACAAAACAGCATCCACTGGGTTTATATGTGCTCAGGTTCAGGTGAGAATGCCTGGGTACCTTCCCCAGGGTGTGAAGGTAGGATTACTGGAGTTTTACACTGAAGGATGTAATGCTGTGGATCACAGAACACTTCAGGAGTCTTTGGTGGTTTAAGACATTACAGCTGCCTCTCAGGCCAGCACAGCTGAGTCAACAATAAACCATCAGAAGGGGTGAGTACCTTCAGGCTACTTGTGAATGTCCAGATACTTCCCCAGAGGTGAGTTTTCATACCTGAGCTGTTATGTAAGGGAGGACACTGCCATGATAAAAAGGACTATCCCACCTCCTGGGATTTGCCTCTTACCAGCCTTCTCCCTTATCTCATTCAACCCCAGCTGTAGCCTCCTGTGATGGGTGTGCACTGCCCTCTGCACCTGGGCTGTTAAGAGGTCGACTGTTTGAGTCATTAACCAGTCCAGTCTCTCACACAGTGTTTCACCCAGTTTGTGGGGTTTCTAGAGGTTCCTTTTTGTATAATGGTCCATTAGTCAGAGAATCAGGCAGCCGGATGTTTCAGTACAGTACAACAGTAGCATGGTCCTCCCATTCCTGGGAAACACTCAAATCGCAGACTGTAAATAAAGTGGGTGGAATATATAGAAGGGAGAAAGCTCTTTTAACTGTTCTCCCAAAACATGGATCATGCATGATTATGAAAGTCAAGGAGAAAGAGGTGTGAAGAGTCAAAGGGAATCACATTTCACTTTTACAGATGTCTGTGGGACAGATTAAGACAGGCTTTCTACCTCTGAATTTCCAGGGTATATGTTGACTATTTTACAAAGAAGAACTCCTGGGAAGAGGACCCACTTTATCTTAGAAAGTCTTCACAGAGCAGTGAGCTTACAGCTGCGGTGAACAGGCTGGATACCCAAATCAGTGAATTGCATGATACCATGGAAGTGAGGGAAGTTTTTGTACAAGTAACTGGAGACAAACAGACCTGATTTCTCTCTGCAGATCTCCAGAGGCTGTTTAACAACTTTAAGATGTTCTGCTTTGAAACTAGATGCCCATAATGTTGACGGATAAACATCCAAGTTAGAAGGATATATTGGCAAAACTTATTTCTTCCCTGTGATCATCTTGAACCTGCTCACAGTACATTCATGTATGTAAACCAGACAATCCAGCCTATTTGTCTTGTACACAGAAATTATTTCACACCATTTTCAGCACAGCACACACTGCTTAATGCTGATGCATAAACTTCTTTATTTGCATTTAACTAACTTCCAAACCATCCTGATAAACATATTAATTGAAATAGCTTGTCTCCCTCTTTCAACAGCATTTAAAACAAGACCTAGCACAGTATTCTGCAGGGTGCAACCCCACCTAAAACAAGTAAGTGAAGGATAAAAGAGAGGCTGGGACTGGAGGTGGTTGTGGTGTGGAGAGGGAAATTAGGCTGACTAACAATGCAAAGGCTGCTCCTGCTTGAATGCTGATGAGCCAAGTTATCTATGCTGGCCACCTGCCTAACTATGTATTTCCTGCCAATGTCTGATTGCTTGTGCTGATCTTTGGGGAACTGTTATTGTGTGAATGCTGCTAAATGATTTTAATCTTTAATTCCTGTAAGCTTTTAATATAATTGTAAAAGATAATATGTGATTTGTGTGTTGTCTGATTGCTAAAACTTTTGTGCAATAATAAATTAATATTGAAATTCCCTGTGGAAATTTGGGAATATAGCCAAAGGGCAGATAACTGTGGGTGAAGGCTTAACTGAACAGCAGCAAAGTGTTGCCACTGCCCTTGCTAGAGATGCACACAGAACACTCTGGTTATGTCAACGTAGCACCCTTTATCTCTCGTCAGCCTGTGTAAGAGGCAACTGTGGTCTGTTTTCTTGGCCTCTGTGCACTCATTCTGTTTTGACGTTACCTATAACTGCATGGCCAATCATGAACACTTACATGAGCTCAAATTCCCACAGCAGAGCTGTGCCCATGCTCAGGGACCACAAAACCCAGCCACCTCCCCATGTTTCTTCTCTGCTCCTGAACATAATCCAGGGCATAGCATGTATTTTCCATGGTTTCAAGGCTTTTCTTCATGTCAGATGCTCTACTCAATTCTTCGTCCTGACTAGACAGATCAGTGGCACAGGCCTGCCACTACCATGCTGTTGTCCATAATGCAGGTTGGTCTGGACCAAGTAACACTCTCCAAAACAGCGATGAAGCACCAGCTAGGACGGCCTGACCAGGGCTAAGGGTACAACTTTTACTTGACCAGACTATTTTAAGAAATGAGAACTTTTGCTGTATTAATGAGGAACAGCTGGTGGTGGTTGGCAATATAGTTTAAAGAACTGGAACTGGGAACCACTTCTGTTTAGTATAGGCAGCAGAATGCGAGAAATGGTCTGTGCTGAGTCCTAAGAACTTCTTGTTTCTACTGACCAAGTAAAACTTTCACATTCCACTTTCTGGATGGGGAGGAAGAGGTCTGTGTATAAGGCACAGTAATGCCAGTGACTGTGTGCAGATGTGTTGGCCTGGGGCAGTCTGTAGGTACAAATTCTGCGACACTGTCACAAATTCTTGTTGTCTAGCTTTCCCATCCACTTCTAGGATCTCTAAAAATATTCCTCAGCATTGCTAAAGATGAAGGAATAATAAAAATTGAGGGCAGAAGAGAGTCATAAGCACCACATAAATCTCTCTCTCAGTATTTATACATATATTTTTATATATATATGTATGAACATACACACATATACACACACTCTATATGTGTGTGCAAATTTACGCACACTCTAGCAGGTTTTGGCTACTCTGATTTAGAAATCTCCCTCTCCCCCATGCAATTTCTGGAGCTCACTCACATGCTGGACAGACAGTCATGCATTTGCAGAAGTCCAGAGCAGGGTCATGACTGAGCCACAGCCCATCCCTGGGCAGCAACCAAAACATAGGCCAAGGGTTCAGTACCCCGAAAGAACCACAGAATTATGTAAGTCAGACCAGAATTCATAAACAAAGACAGCCCAGTACAAAGCATGTAGACAAATACCATGTAATTCTAAAAGCATTTTACACTGAGAGCAAATGTAAGCATGATTTTGGAAAGGTTGAATTGGCCGTGTCTTCCAAAAATACGGGTCAGGACGGCAGGCTATCCAAAACACATGTAGCAGAATATTTCTCCTGTACCATTACATATTAAGACCCAGGTCTCTTCCTAGTGGTAAAATGTTTCTTTATATCTCTCAGTCACTAAAAAAAGTTAAATACTTCAGTCTTAAAAATTTAAATATTATCCATACTGCACCTTAGATGCATTTACTGAGTTTCTGCCAGGAATTTGTACGAGATCTGTATGCAGCACTTGCTTTGTTCCTTCAGCTCTTCATCACCAAGCATAAGAATTTAGATAATTGATACAAAAAAAAAAATTCTAAAGTTATCACATAATTCAGAGGAGAAAAAAGAGTAAAATTATGTTTTTTCTTAACTGTCTTTTATTTAATAACTTTGTTAATGCATGTGGCCTCACTGCTCTGCCCTGGTTGCTGCCATAGCAGTGTGTCAGGCAGTCTACTCCCAGCACCTGCTGTTTCAGTTACAGAGAGATATAATCAGCAAAACTGGCTATCCTGTTTATTTCTCTTTTCTTCATACAACCATGTTCAGAGACCTGAACGATGTGATACCTATCATCTTCATTTTTACTTTTGCCTTGAATAATCTTCAGGTTTTTTATTACTAATAGCACTCAGAGATTTTAAGTAAAATAAAAATTAAAAAACAAACAAACAAACATTAACTCAACAAAAACCCCAAATCTGACATTACAGTCTGTAACTAGGTTTGGTATTATTATACGTGAACATGTTTACAGGGCAGACTGAAGCATAACAGAGAGGTATGCGAACCAGCTTTAAACTGTATGTATAAAATCATTCCACTTTGGCAGCACACAGGTCTGACATATAAAATCTATAATACACTCGTGAAAAGAGGCCAGCTCTAGGGAGAAGCTGTGGGAGACCGAGAAGGAAAAAAGCAACCACAAAACCTTAGCTGAGACTAGCTGTGTTACACATCTATTGCTGTCTTTTACTTGGATACACGTTATCTATGCGCCGACAGGAACCCCTATCCAACTGCCTTTGACCAGACAGTTATTGCATTAACTGCAGGTGTACGATGTGCAGCTAAAAACATAGATTTCAGAGATCATGTTGCCTCTGGTTGCTGTTGTTGCCGAAGTAGCAAAGTCTGCTGAGGCTGTAGCATATTAGCTGCAGGAGGAACCTGCCACGTGCAAGAACATGGAGAAATCCTACCTCCTCCTTGGATCAGTAGTGTTTATGTTTGTAAAACCTACCATCACAAGAGAGAAGCTGTTACTTTAGCACCCCGAACAAGACTGGGCAATCAGATGAAAGTGGTTAAATCACTGGAGCTTGTTTTCACTTTCACAATGGTACAGTTATGTATCACCTCAAATTGAAAAGCAGCTTTTCTGTTCTCTCAGATATGGCTAGTATTTAAACATTTATACACAGCACTTAGTTCTTTCCACTGCTCAGGAGACTGAATAATCTTGATGTTCATGTTCATTGTAACTCAATTTGGTTTATGCTTTGGGTTTTCTTGGTTCGCTTTGTTTTTTCCTCCAGTTTAATGTGCAGCCTTAAAAGTCATGCCAATAAAGAGAGTTAGCTATACTAGTATCTGTCATCTTGCAAATTTTTAAAAAAAAAAAAAAAAACCACAAAAACCCCCCCAAAAAAACCCAAAAAAAAAACAAAAAACCCCAAACCATTAAATTTGCACTGTATATGTCACCACTTGACACTTTGACTATTCACAAGACACCTAAAATCAGAATGGAAAATTCAGTTCAGACCTGATTCACGGAACAATTGAGGCTGGATGGCACCTCTTGAGATCATCTAGTCAAACACTGTCCAGATGAAGAGTCAGGTAGAGCAAGTTGTATCTGATTGCATATTGAATGTCACCGAGGATGGAGACCCCACAACCCCTCTGAGCAACCTCTTCCTGTGTTTCACCATCCTTACAGTAAGAATTTTCCTAGGTTTAAGCAAAAGTTCCTGTTCCATTTTGTGTCCATTGCCTCTTGTCTTGTACCTCGGCTGCTGATGACCACTCTTAAAGCCTGGCACTTCAACCAGCTTTCAGTCCACTTCCCTGTCCATTCATCTAGTCCATTCTTCATTAGCTGTCTATGAAAATATTACAGGAATGTGTCAGAAGGCTTCCAAAAGCTGAGAAAAACAACATCTAGAGCTCTACCTTTCTCCATCAAGCTGTTCTTGTACTATAACAAAACACAAAATGCTAGACAAATTATAAAAATATAAATTAGAACCACGAGGACTTCTATAAAAAATGAAACAAAACAACCTTCTATCCGAATCTATTTCAAAAGGTTAATTTGACTTTCATAAAAAGCTATAGAAATATGATAGTTAACTTATTCTAACTAGTAAAACTCTATACAGAACCAGACTATGTAAATTCATTCTATTCTGGTAAAGACTGAGGATGAGAGAACGGAATACACAGTCCCTTGCACTCATTTTTTGTGTAACAATCCTTTTTTTTTTTCCCAAGTATCTTATTTCTGGTATCTTTAGTCCTGAAAAATGTACTTTAGTTTATGTATGACAGGGAGAAAAATGAACTCTGGTTTCATAGCTTTACATAGTTCCTCTACCTATACCATTAACAGAAGAATAAAATTAAATACATTTTGTCTCTAACCTAGTGACAATTATACATGTTGAAATATTCTTATTTACATCAGTTTTCAAATACAATCACATGTGCTGTGAACATTCATGCTTGCAGTTTGAACTTCAATTATCCCTTATATGTTCTCTCAAGATAATCTTCCCCAAAATTACAAAGAAAAGCTACATCTGTTAAAAACATCAAAAAATAATGCTAAATGTATTTTTTCTAAAATAAAACAATTTTGAGGTTGATGCCTTTTAATTTCCTTGCTTCTAGAAAGGAGCATAGAGAAACATTTTAATTATGCCTACAAGCTCCTTCACTGTTACGTTTGTGTAAGTCAAACTTACAGAGTTCTCTCATTCCTATCTCCTCACAGCAAAAAATAGTACCGTACAATTTTACAGGCCCATCGACTGTTTTGTGGTACAACAGCTGTTACCAGCTGGAGATGCTTTATGCTCAGTTGAACTATGTTAAAAAGGCATTTCCCTAGTCACCTTCAAATGAACACTTTTTAATCCTTTTCATGACATTTTATAACTTCAAGTCCCTCTTTTGAAAGAATTCAAACTGCAAATACATATAGATTGGAAAGATTAAATGGCTTTTGATTGTATTTTAACAGAAAGAGTGACACCAAGTATAATAAAAACCCCATAAGCAAACTACAGAGCTTTTTAAAATCTCTCATCAGATCATTGAGATGCCACAAACAGAACAGTACATCTTACCTGTCATTTACTATAGCTGACAGATTTTGACTGATTTCCCCTGAGTAAGTGGACCTTCTGCTTTTCAAGGATGTTAATACAGACTTTTCAAACATCCAGATGTACTCTTTCAGAAAAGAGTAACTGGAAATTGAGCAACATCAACCACACAGTTTTTAAGTGTTTCACTAAACACGTGTACTACAGGAAAAAGATGACCCGCTTTCCACAATTTTTCAGTTTGCTTCTGCAAAGGAGTTCACATCCAAACTAAATACCAGATGAATATCAGGGGGACAAAAGAAAGGTGAGGATTTCAATAAGAGAGAGAAGCGAGGCTTTCCTTCATTCATTCAAATCCCTGTTCGGTTAAGGGATGCAAGTGGGCTGCTCCACGAGGGGAAGCGTGCTGAGGGAACAGCAAGACAGGCACAAGGCAGTATCCTCACCAACAAAAAGCACAGTCCCACCATACCAGCCCCTCTAGAGAAAAAGCAAAGCAGGCCTGGTGACAGGAAATTTGTAGACAGTGGCTATTACATTTTACCTATTGAATATATTTCAAATTATATGGGAGCTGCTAATATGCTAAGAGATATCAATACAGTCCTTCCAATTAACCTTTCATGTAATATTTCCCAATTTTTTTTACAGGAACTTTTGCACGAACATGACCACAGAAAGCACTGAAGAAAGAGGTGAGCTAAAATCTGGCTCCATATGGTCTGCCCAACTTAATTTCTGTTTGATACCAATGTTGACATAACAAGAAATGAGGCCTCAACTTTTATCCTCTCAAAGTAAATGCATGACTATCTAACAGTAAAATAAGAAACTAAGTTTTGTGCTTTTCAAAAGTGACTGCTTACTAAAAATAAATACCAGGCAGACTTTAAAAATAGATTTTATTTAGTAATCAGAAAAATATACATTGAACTGGATATTTGGAAATGAATCCTACAATAACTTGAGAAGCATTTTTAAAAGATAAACTGATGGTTAATTATAAAAGCCTAGTCCTGTCAAACTTCACAGTAAAATTGTAATGAACACAGGAGGTTATTACAATTTTTAAGTGATCGATTTGTATTTCATACATATATTGGCCATTATTAATTCATTATCACCTCAATGAAAAGTTTAGGTTCTATTGTACAAAGGCTATTTACACAAAAAAACATACAATATCCTAAAATCAAAGTGCTTCCGAAGCTGTGTGGTGCTCAATGCTAAAACCAACGTAAGCAAATTAAAAATGTCCAGATGAAGTTTAAAAATTACTGAATTCTCTAGCATATGGAACACATACAAGTCCACAAGACCATGAATGTGATTGCAAATTGATAGCTAAACAACAGATAAATAGTAGAATCCCCATAAAATAATAAATTATTGTCTCCACTTTGAACAATAGAGGCAAGCATTATTAAAGCTAGAACAAACTAGCCAGTTTTAAATATATTTTATTTATGTAAAATTTTAGATCTCTCATGAGACCTGTTTGTGGATTAAAAGGCTTAAATTATTTATCCTGTGGTGATTTTTTTCCCCTCCAACATAGCTTAGCATCCTCTTGCTTCCGCAACAGTAAAATTCCTCTGATTTCAGTAATTCAGTGTTATTCTTTAGCCAGACGCAGCTTTAAACAGACATGAAAACACACAAACAATTTAGGACAACCTCCCAAAATCCGAGTCCAATCATGCCTTTGCTCCAATCTTAAAAACTGCTTTAAACTAAGTACTGATTTTCATTCTTTGTGACTCCTTCCTCCACTGAGTGTGTTACCCACAGCTCGGACACAATTTTAAATTTTTTCTCAAATGTTCTCCTGAGTGCTTTCATCTCTTCTACCCGTGAATGATCTTCTCCTACAACAACATGGGAGACACCTTCTTCAAGGTGAGAAACTACTTTTGCACCATAAAAACGGAGCTCCAAAGCTCTAATTGATAGTGTAGTTCCAGGGATTTTGCTTTTGGGCTCATTAACAACTGCGTAACAGTCCACATAAATAGTGCTTCCTCTGAATATACCAAGCTGACAACTGTTCCACCAATAGCGTTCTTCTAGCTCTGCAATCGAGTCCAGAGGCATTGCCTTACTGTCTTTCATTCTTGAGAACACTTCCTTGAGCTGTGCAACATCTGTGTTTGCTGTGTAACTGTCTCCATAACAATCATACTCACGAGCAAAATGTTCTTTTGTGTCAGGAGACATGTGAATCATAAAGGCTGGTTGCCAAGGCACCAGCATTTTGGTTTGAAAACACTGAAGGAGCCACTCTGCCCTCACCACATCATATTTGTTGGAAGCAATGATGTTTTTCACTCTGACATTCTCAGCTCCTGCAATGACACAGTAAGTCTCTGGCCCTGGGTTCTGTACCACACTGCCACCACATTGGGCTATTCTGCTTTCCAGCTCAGACTTTGAGTATTTTCCCATTCCTGTCATAACACAAAACTCAACATCTTCAAACACATTTGAAACCTTGCTTACACTAGAAAGATCAGGAGCTTTAAATTGCTCAGCTATTCCAATTATCTTCCTCACCTTTGAAACAGTTTTCCTTTTTTTCTCATGTGGCTCATCATAGTCATCTATATGAAGGTGCTTAGATGCCAGCTTTCCTTGCGCTTTGCTTCTGAGGTCTTCTAACATGTTGGAAGTCATGCACTCGTACCATTCTTTGTCTTCCCTTATCTTCTCAATTCGGGGGAATCTCAAAGTACAGTCAGTTTTGTACATATCACTGTCAACAATCTCAGCTGCCTTGATCTGAACTATGACAGAGTTGCAAGGTTCAATGTACATTTCAGGTTTTTCAGTTCCACACAAAATGTTACCAGGAGGGTCCTTCCTATGGTAGGGCTTCCAGTGTTTAGCCAGTTTCAAGCCTAGATCATACAACTCTTTCATAGTATAGCCAGAGCCAACACGACAGATGGAATGGAAAATGGTCGGTTTTTCATTTGGAGGAGGTGTCTCTGCAACAGCACACAGAAAATGAGACATCATTCCACCACGAGACCCCTTCCCCCAGTAACCACCAACAATTAAAAGGTCCAGTTCATCCATCAGTCCATTGACATACTCTGGCTTGATTTTTAACCAGCCTTCCCCACGTTTGTCAGGCTTGTAGGTGGACATGGGATCTTTCACCATAATTCCTTCCTCTCTGTTATCTATTGCTTCATTTAAAGCATCAATTACTTCTTTTCTTGTTCTGGCACTTCTCTTATGGACAACATGTATCCTGCCCTTTACTGGGGTAAATACACTACTTAAGATTTCATATCTTTTGCTTAGTACTTCATGCCCCAACTTCTGATCATTAACCATCAATACATCAAATACACAGAAGCAGGTCTGCAGATCAGAGTCCTCCACCATTCTTTTTATGTCAAATTTGTTTCCTTTTTGCATAAAGGTTTGTGTCTCAGGATTGTAAGCCATCATTTCACCATCGAGAATGCAATTTTGTATATTGCTTTTAAATGCATTATGAATAAATGGTGTTAATGAACCTTCAAGGGGTGAAGCACCAAACTGCTGAGTATAGTCAAACCCATTTCGGGAAAAATACTTGTACACATCCCCATCTTTGTGCATCTGCATACGTTCACCATCCAGCTTAGTTTCTATGTAGAATGTCTGGTTACTCATTTGTTTCTCAATTTGCTGGACATCTGCAATAGCAGCAAGCATTGGTTTAAAGGCAGAAAACAACGTGATAGAAACATCACTAAGTGAGACAGAGGGATCATGCAGTTGTCTGCAAACTTTTTCCAAATCAGTAGTAACATTGTGCAATTCAGCAGCATCAGGATGAAAAATGGAAAATATCGTTTGTTGACTAACACCAAGCTTTAGATCCTTTATAATCATTCGGATAAGCCATTTTTGTTCCAGTGCTGTGCTCTGGGTAATTAACTGAAGAAGACTTTTCTTTAACTGACCCTTGTTTTTAGCAGCATTATTATTAGCTATCGCATCTAAGTGTTCATTCACTTGTTCTATTGTCAGTCTGCCTTGTTTTGGGCTCCTAGGTTTTAGCACAAAGTACGCAATCATTGCAAAATCTCCAGCATCTCCACGTGAGCCTGTAGGTGTTCTGTAATTTAAAAGCTTTGCAGCATCTTTTCCATCTTTTGGTAAATGAAGCAGTTCAATATAGAGCTTTGCAAGCATAGTTTCTTTAATTCCATATGCCATCCTTTCTCTTTCCAGCTGTGGGAGAATAAGTCGCATAGCTGGG
Organism: Callaeas wilsoni; assembly: GCA_013398955.1. NCBI lineage: Eukaryota > Metazoa > Chordata > Aves > Passeriformes > Callaeidae > Callaeas > Callaeas wilsoni. The sequence continues at coordinate 69,733 of VWPU01005975.1, forward strand.
TAAAAGGAATCTGTGACATCTTTCTCTTTTTGATGAAGTGCATCATGGAATTTCCTCCACGAATCCAGAAAATCCTTGAAATACTTGGTCTTCTCTGGACGAGATTTACACTTCTGTATTCGCTCCAGAGTAGAACACAGATCTGCAAAAGGCACATGAGAGGCCACTGTTTTCTTAGGAGGAGGCTGCGAAACAGGTGCAGAAGCCATCAGTCTGTTTGTCACTGGGAACAAAATGAAATTACATATTTATGAACAAAACGCCAGCACATTACTCTGTCTAAAAAAAAAAAAAACAAAAAAAAAAAAAAAACCAACAACAAAAAAAAATTCTCTAATTAGGATTTATGTTTTTTCTCATTTTTCTAACTAAGATCTAACCACTATCTTAAAGGTCGCCAGCTGGTTCTCAGTTAACGGTCAACCCCAGCAGTGGGGCTGCGACACTGAACTCTGGTATCACCTAAACGGAGATCTGCACGGCAGAAGGCACCGCGCTCCCCTCCCGCTGCTGCCCAGGCGGGAGCTTTCACTGCTCGGAGACCGATTTCCTCCTCCACCTCCCTCGAGAACGCAGCCTGCCCCCCCGACGACACCCGCCTCGGCCCCTGTCCGCCGGCCACTCCGTGCCGGCGGAGGGAGCGATGTCCAACGGGGCTGGACACCGCTCCCGGTGCTCGCCCCGCGGAGAGGGACCGCACTCGCGCCCCCCACATCCCCCACAGGGCGCTGCCATGGCCACAGCGCGGGGGGAGCGGGCACCGCCCGCGCAGCACCTCCCGCTCCGCACGGGACCACACAGCCGGGACGATGGAGGAACGGCCAGCCCAGGGGAACACTCACGGGGAGCCGCGGCTACCTGCGGAGCCGGGGTGACACCGCCCTACCTCCACCCCGGAAGAGGCGGGCCGGCCCGGTGACGCCGCGGTCCGCGCTCCTCCCCGGGCCGGGGCGGGGAACGGTGGCGGAGCCCGGGGCGGGGAAAGGCGGGGAGAGAAGGGAGAACGGCCGGGCTCTGCCCTGGAAGCGGAACCGCGGCTGCGGTGACTTCCTGCCTCGGGAGGAAGGAGCGGTGGTTGAAGTTGCGCGTCGGGGTCTGCGCTGGCCCGAGGCACCGGCGGCGGCCGCCCGGGAGGATGCGGCGGGTGGGTCTGGCGGCGCCTCGGGCCCGTCGCGACGGCGGCACGGGGGGGCGGCGGCTGTCCCGGCCCTGTGGGGCCG
>VWPU01005976.1:0-35773 GCA_013398955.1 Callaeas wilsoni
CGTCGCTCGGTAGCGCCCGCCGGCCGCGGATGCGCCGCTCCGCCCCGGCTGCCGGCGAAGGAAGAAAAGTTTGGGGGCGACTTAGGGCCGCGGGAGCGCCCGAGGAGGAGGAGGATGCGCGGTTTCCCCGGCTGATCGGGAAGGAAGGATGACCGAGGGAGGATGTGCACCAGCAGCCAGATCATCGGGAGCCTCCTGGTGCTCTCCGTGCTGGAGATAGGGTTAGGGGTGTCCAGCGTGGCCGTGGGGGCGGTCAGTTTCAGCCTGGTCCTCACAGAGCATAAACCTCAGCTGGGAGACTCTTCTCCGGTATGGAGCGGGGTGTGTGTACGTTAGCCATTTCACTCTCTCTTTAACTCTTTATGGTGATGATCAGACCGTGCGAAGGCATCCCCTTTTTCCTTCCCTTCCCTTCCCTTCCCTTCCCTTCCCCTCCCTCCCGCGAGTGCATGTTGCGCCGACCTCGCCGGGTCCATTTCCGATGTGCTTGGGGTACGGTCTGCAGAGCCGTGGGGCGAGAGGGAGGCACGGCGGGGACAGATGGATGTGTGTGTTGGGCGGAGGGAGACCTCTTCTTTCTCGCTCCTTTCCGTTTTTCAGTTTTGTTGTGAACAATTGAACTTTTCTCTGAACCCCTTCTCACACCTGGCAAAGCCCGATGCTTCGCGTGGAACCCGGGCCATAGCTTACGGTCTTTAAATTGACTCTGAGTTTTGGTTTTTAAAAAGAACAGCCCTGTCCTGTTGAGGGGACTGTCAAAAGGTGCTTTAAATTAATGTCAAGGGTATGCCAGCTGAGTCCTGAGCTTTTAGAGGAAAAATAGAAAGACGCATTGGGAAGGAAAAGAAGAAAGATGTTCTCATGATCTGGGCACCCTGAGCTTCTTGTAAAATGAACAAAAAATTGAAAACCCAATAATGGGTTAATAGAAGTAGCATGTTCATATCACAGAGCATTTCTCATTTCTCAAAAATGTTTCTTATTTTTCCAGTTTGAGATATGCATGTTTCTAGGAAGAATTTTCCTCCAGATTGTTATTTATATTTATGAAACAAAGAATAGGAAATGTTGAATATTCAGTCTAAACATGAGTGGGCATTTTTGAAGTCCAAAGCTGGTTTTGGCCAGCTTGTATTGTACAGCAGTATTTCTAAAAAGATTGTTTGCTTTGCTTCAGATAACATGATAAATGCAAACGCTCTTGATTATTCACCGGCATAACCTCCTCTAATTTACAGATTCATTCAGACAAAGTGCTTCACGTAATATTCTCAATGTCAATAATTAATAATTATTGACAACAGTGATAAATATTTTTGGCTGTATATAAACACACATAATTCTGCACTGCAGAACAGGTAGGTGAGAAATGAAAATGAAGACCAGATCAGAGAGGTAATGATATTACCAGGCCAACAGGTAATGATATTATCAAAATCCCTTCAAAAACGGAGGTTTCTGATCATTGTTGATGAAGAAAAAAATTACTTAAAGCCATGTGTCTGTCTGAAGATTTAATGGCAAAGGGCAATTTCCTGGGTTTCACTGAAGTCAAAGAGCTTTGATCAGTCAGTGAGATCAGTATTTTATGCAGTGATTGCATTTTGTGACAATGCTATCACAGCTGATATCATTTCATGACAATGCACATTTCCTGCATAACAGGCTCATTCATTTTTATGCTGTTACCCCAGAGTTTGTACTAGGCGTAGATTAAGATTCTATTATATTAAATGCTGGCTTCCAAGGACATTATAATTATAGTAAGAGACAGATACAGTATAAAAGGGTGTGAGTATGAAGAAACAACAAGCCAAAACTGAGTGGTATAACAGGTGGTTGCATTAACACACCAGCAGTCTGGCTGATTTAGAGCTGTTCATAGCTAGAGTTTTAGAGAGGAATAAGTCAGAGGAAAATGAAGGGGTTTTGCAGATGTTTGTAGGAAATTATTCTCATATGTGAGTGCAGAGGCATGGAGGGTAACGCAAAGGGACTTGTTTGCAAATGTAACAAGTGGGCAAAGGGTGCCCACAACCAGAGCCAGCAGAGGCTGGCATCAAGTACTGGGAACTGAGCAGAAACAGCAGGTTGAATAGGCAGAGAGAGGCCTCAAAGAAAATGCAAAGTGGAAGCAAGAAGCTTATGCTCCATGTAGCAGAGGAAATGAGAAAATCAAAGTGACGCGCAGAGTGGGGTGACATGTTTCTAAAGGCTGACTTGCTTTTCCTTGAATTAAAGATCTGTGGTCTAAATTGTCACCAATATACCACTCTCTTTGTACTGCTCCAGCAGTTCAAACTGTTAGGTTGAATTCTTCTGACTAGGGCACTAGCAGGTGAGGCAGGCCAAGAAAGGGAACAGAGATTTCCTGTTTTCCAGGGATGCTTAGGGCCATGGGTAACTAGTTTCGAATTTAAACAACTGGACAAAGGTTTGTTTGGACAATCCTCGGGACTGTCCTGCTGCAGATGTGGCATAAGCCTCCTTTCTGCTCACTGGATCTTACACTGAGCTTGTGTTGCCTGTGCTAAAGGATATGTCTTGCATAAAATATGTTTATTTCCAAATCACAGTCTTGAATCAGGGTTTTCCTTTGAGAAGTGAACACTAAGGAAAAGAAGGGGACCTTAAAAAAAAACTAATTCTTTGACTTAAGATACAAAACACCTAAGTTGAACAGTGTCATTCCTCCTGTTGCAATTTACTTGGAAATACACAGAAAACCTTTGACCCTGTTCTATCCTTTCATGTGGGTGGAACTCAGCAGAGACCCAAGTTCATAAAGAAGTAGATGAAGATAGCATCACCATGGAAACCTTAACCTGAATTCCTAAAATTTGGGCATCTTAAAAATCATGCACATTCTGTCTTCTATACTTGCCTCTCTATGATGCTTTGCACTTGAGGAACACTAGCTTTTCTATTAAAAGAGATGTTCTTATTGTTCACTGCCTCCATTCAGACAGATGATTTACTAACATACTTAATTTTAACCATGTGAATTCCATCCATAGGATTATGGATACAAGTGAAGTTAAGGCTGAAGTACCCTGATCATTGCATGCCCTGCATTATGTATAAGCAAGTCAGGGAAAGAAGAGTACACTAGAATGAAGAAATTAAAAGCCTAGGCAATGTGTGTATCAAAAAATACATAAAATGGGAAAAAAAGTTTCAAATCTATTGTTCTCATTCGAGTTGAATTGGATTAAGATAGTACAAGTTGTTTAAAAAGTAGGCGAAAGAAAACAACTGAGGGTGTGACTGTCTTCTCAAATTATCTGGAGCATGTGGAGACTAATGTAAACTATCCAGTTTACATCATCACCAATCTGTTCTTTTTAAAATAGGCCATGGCTGTTAAATTGCAAAAAAAAACCCAAAACCAAAAACAAACCCACAATAAAAACAGTCCCAAATACCCTAAAGTGCACACGCTGTTGATTTCTGAATTTTCTTTCTGTTTGTTATGTTTGTATTGGGATAAACTATTCTACGGGCTGTAATCAGAGCCTCCCAGATTTCTTTGTTTCCCAGAAACTGAGGGATATTTCTGAAATCCACCATTCCAATTCAGTTATATGACGTACTATAGAATAATTCAACGAATGAGAATGCTGAACCACTAACAATAACATAGTAAGAATGACAGCATCCATAGCAAAGGCTTTTGCACAAACAACAAAAGTCAGGCGATAATCAACCAAAAAGTATTCACAGATTTGTTTTTTTAATGGTCACATACTTCCCCATCTATATTTAGAACATAGTGGTTGCATCACTATCACTATGAGTGGTGAATAGATATTCACACACACAAATACATGTGTATGGCTCTAATCCTCATTTACTCCTGCAGTGGCGAATAAATCCTTGCCGTAAATGAGTCTCCCTCACAGAGAGAGAATGAGAGACAAAAGCCACATCTTTAGACAAATATGCCATCTATCTTCATATGCAAGAGAGATACCCGATGATTCACTTATGGCTATGCCCCTCAAGAGTAAAATCGTTTCTTCCCTTATAAAAGCAAATATCTGAATGTACTTGAGAGGTATGCACTTTCTGTATGTTGGTCTGTTTGCCTGTCTGTAGACAGAGGCAGACTTTTGTTTCCATGATTTGTGATTTTATCACAGTGGAAGTCTGCCTGCCCATTAAAAATCTCCGTTCGGCTACAGAAATTTGTTCCAAGTTGGCACTTGAAATATTTGATTGTAATTACTTTATTTTTTTTATCCAAGATTTGAAGGAAAAGAAAGTGTCAGTCTGTATGGACTTTCCCAGTGCAAGAAAACCTTTTTAGACTATTAAATCAATGTTGGTGGCCTAAAATTTTGAACCACTAAATTTTACATCTAGATTTTACTGTTGCCAACTTTCCTTTGGAAAGAACAGTCAAATCTTTTTTTTTTTTTTCAAAAACAGCAGCAAAAATATCACATTATTGTTTAGCATGCAGACAAAATGCAGATGTGATCCTTTATTTTAACATATGCATTGCATTTTCATCAAACTGACCATATTTCTGTCTGGCTCCCGCTCGTGATGAAATGAATCACAGGACTTTCAGTGAGCTCAGTGGAAGCTGGAGAGAGTTCTGTACCTATAGATGGGGAAGGACAGACCAAGGGTGGAAGCTTCTTGCCTTGCATGGAGCCAGAACAATTCACTGAATTCAGCTGAAGTCTTTCAGGAGGTTTTCTTTGTCATTCAGAGACTCCAGAGGCACAAACCAACCTGGAAGATGGTCCATCTAGTTCCTGGGTTGTATTTAGAGGATCTGTTGAGTATAGACTGACTTAAGCATATGCTTAAATGTTTTACTATGATAAGACTTTAGTTCACCTGCAGGGAATAATTCATTACTGTTTTGAGATGTAAGCAGTCACACTCTGAACCAAATACTTGATACAAAACAAACAAAAAGCATTATTTTTATTTGTTATTCTGATAGCCTCTAAACAAACAAAAAGTAAATGTTATTATTTTGCGCTGAGAATTTAAGTGTTTTTAGAGATGGATGGAGGTTTTTTGAACCACTGACATCAGGTAAACTTTCAGATTCAGAAACACACTTCTAAGTTTCCTTGATTGTTTCTAAAAACCATTTCCCATTGTTAAAGCATCTTTGTAGGTCTATAACCAGATGAGTGGAAACACTAATCACAGAGACTGGGATGGAAATTAAACTGCTTGCATATGGCTTGAATCAGTGGGAAGTGTAGCACCACCTGATCTGATAAGACCCAATAGCACACTGCCAGACAAGGTATTGGCTCAGATTAGACATGTTTTAACACTATTACTCAGTTATAACAGAGCCTCCCCTCTCAGCATGACAGATTCGGTGGGACACAAGGTTGGGTTGTGGCGATGCTGTTGCTTCTGATTCTGTGTCTGGATGACTTTCAGCCAGCTAGACATTCCTGTCCCCACAATCACTTGCATGGGACAACAACATCATTAGAAGTTTCCATCCTCCTTTTGCAAAGATTATTGTGTTTCTCTGTGGAGGTAATAGGCAAACCTAGTACCTAGGTTTGATCTTCTGGCCTGTTGCAGTTTTTATTTAATTTGCTGTCTTTGTTTTCATTAGTAAATTCTGTGCCCTTTATATCTGCACTAAGAAAATTTAGTCCTTATACTGCAATACTGCTTTGAAGAAGAGTTATGATTAGAGATATCTCTGCTGCTTAGTTCATTAGGGATTTCAGCTTTTTTCTCATCCGGATGGAGCTGAAACAACATTATTAAATAGAATTTTTTTTCTTTACATTATTAATTTCAAATTCCTGGTTATTCTCCTGGAAGTTGCATATTTATGCAGCTTTAGTGTAAAACACAGATTTTTCTAGTTTATTACCTGACAAGGGTAGATAAAAGTGAGGCTGTTAATTCTGTCTTGATGGTTTAGTCTTCCAAGTAGAGTGTCATTTGAATAGGTATGATACACTTGCATTTTCACTATGTTCTATTCCGTTGTGGAATAATTTCCCTTCCTCTGTTTCATCAGATACATATGGATGACCCAGAATGACAGAGGACTTTCCATGGAGTGTATACAGTTTAGCTGTCTTTTTTGTCATGAACAATGACTAGGGATCAAACTGTCCTTATATTCAACAGGTTTCCTCTACCATTTTGTTCAGCCTGTGTCCAGGAAATTTTTCTATGTACAGTTTTCATTTTTTCAAGGGAATTACACTCAACATTGCTTTTGCCTTTTCAAAACATAAGACAGAAAGGTTTCTTAGCTTCAAGATATAAAATACAAATAGTTCCTTTTCTTCTGCATGGTGGAAAGGAAAAATCTTTGGCTTCCTGCAGATTAACTAAAACTGAATCTTTTTTTCAGACTACAGGGAGAAAGTACCCATTTTCCAGAAGAAAGTGAAAGAAGCCAAGTCTTTGGTTCCAGAAAATATGAAATAGGGATGGATCCAAACCACAGAACTTGCATATAAATTGAGATTTTAGTCTTCTTACCAAAATTTATGGGATTTTGGATCTGAGGTTTTGTTTCAAGGCAATATTCAATATAAAGTAAATTAAAGCAGTCGCAAAATAAACATTCCTCTTTTCTGGGAGGTCTTTCAGGTTCTTTTCCAAAGTTCAACAGACAAAAAGATAGATTTTCCAATATGCATATGGAACATTAGCAGGTACAGCTGCAGTGGGAATGGCAAAATATCCACAGACAAACAGACACTACTGCATCACCTTGCAATCACACTGGTGCTATCACAGTGACTCTGACTTTGGTGAGTCCATGATGAATCATCACTGAAAGTGGTATTGAGGCATTCAGTATCTAAGTAGCTTTTGTGCTTTGTAGTATCTTTCTTTGGATTTTTGACCATTCACCCAAGAGGGGTTAAGCCCCTGTCTATTACTTGGTGATACATTCTCATGAACTCATAGAATCACAGAGTCATACAATAAGAGTTGGAAGGGACCTTAAAGATCATCTAGTCCCAGCTGTCCCTGCCATGGGCAGGGAGAACTCCTACTAGACCAGGTTGCTTAAGGCCTTGTACCACCTGGCCTTGAACATTGCCAAGGTTGGGTCATCCACAGCCCCTCTGGGCAACCTGTTCCCATGCCTCATCACCCTCACAGTAATTAATCTCTTCCTAATATCTAGTCTAAATTTCTCCTCTTCCAGTTACCTCATTACTCCTTGTCCTGTATGCTCCTGATGAAGACTCCCTCTCAACCTTACCAGATATTGGAAGGTTGCTATGAGGTCTCCATGCAAACCCAGTGATCCTTGTGGGTCCCTTCTGCCTCAGAATATTCTAATCTGTGAATCTCTGAACCTTCTCTTCTCCAGGCTGAACAGCCGCAGCTTTCTCCACCTGCCTGCTTAGGGGAGGTGCTCTTGCCCTCTTACCAACTTCCTGGCCCTTCTCTGGACTTGTGCTAACAGTTTCAATACATGACTTCTCTGCTAGACTTGATGCAAAACATCATGTATGTATGAGAGGTATGAATAAGTCTGCAACCAAAAGTAACCCTATAATCAATAGGGACTGGGTGTAATTGGTGATCTATGTAGGTTTTTAAGTGAGCCTTTCGATCTTTTAGCATTTTATGATTTTTTTTCTTCTTATGAATAATAATTAAAATGGAAGTCCAACAATGAGACATCTGTTCAAAAAAGTTCCAGCTGAAGTTCCCTCCCTGGCTTCTAGGGCATTTTGTAGGGCTTATTAGCTTAGCTTATCCTTAATGAAATGTTTTAGCCTTATTCTCTGCATGAGTTGTGAACACTTCAACAACTGAGCACTCTTTACAAGAAGCTTATCTTCAGTGATATATTCCTTTTCCACTCCTGATTTACTGTACTTTCAGTATAAGTCTGTTTACCCAACTTACCTCAGGTAAGTTAGGTTACATGGTTAGAAAATACATGGTTAGAAAATATAACTACATTAAAGAGTCCATGAGATTGGTTGGTAAAAATTGATTAAGGATAATCAATGATCAAGTAGAAAGGAGCAAGTCCTCACCATGACAGTATTAGTTAGTCAAGGGTAAACTGTAGTCCAGAATAGCTCAACAGTAACAAACCAAGTTTTACTGTTATGACATATTGACATGAAGTGTTTCAGGATAGCCAAGAAAAGAGAGAGAGTGAGAAGACAACAGAGCCCCTGATGGCTATATTCCAGTTGGCAGTATTATAAAATAGAAGATTCTAAGTAAAAGACACTTTCAGTCTGATTTTTACTGCATCCTTTTTCTGGTACAAAGAGCTAGTGTAGTTTCTCCCATCCACTTTTCACTACTGCTGATCACAACACAGACATCAAAAATTTTATAGGAAATTCCTTTAGCACCACCAAAAAAAAAACCAACTCAAGTCTCTATGCTATCAAAAAGCAGAGAACAGAGTCAATCACCTAATGTCCCAATGAAATCCTAACCTTTCTAGAAGTCTCCACATTGAAAAGTCTGGCTTAGTAAACTCTACATGAGCAGTGTTCCCGAGCCGTGGGTATTACTAATACTCTCTTCATATAGCAGGTTTCCACTGTTTCTAGTGAATCAGCCTTAGAACAGAGTGGGAAACTTGGCTTATAATTTTCAAAGCTTTGCATGAGGTATAATTGCCTGACCCTGTGGCTCAAAGTCATCCACTGGTTTTAATTGCAAAATGCCTGCTGACATAAATAAACAACCATACTGGATTTTGGGCAAACCTTTTCTCTATGAATGCAATACTCTGTCATCTAAAAAAACTGCCAACCTAAATAACACTAATCCTTTGCTACTATCTGAATGCTTTTCTTCCAAGGTTTTTAACATATTCAGGCACTTGAGTGCATTTGGTTTCACAACTTGTTTATCTCATAGCCATACGGATTATAAAACTTCAGCATGACCTCAAGATTAAACAGAAGGATGTGGAGGAAGCATGAATATCCAATTCCTCTGAGTTAGAATATAAAAATTTTTTTTAGTTCTTTAACTATGGAACATGTTATTCCTTGCCTATATGTACAAATACTGAAGATGTAGAGAGAGAAAACACACAGAGAGTATACATGACACGATCCAATATTATCATAAAATCATACAATTTCTCAAGTTGGAAGGGACCCATAAAGATCACCAAGTCCAACTCCATGCTCCTTGCAGGACTACCTAACACTACATCATATGACTAATAGCAGCATCCAGAGTGCGCCTTGACCTCTGACAGACCTGGTGCCATGATCTCTTTCCTGGGGAGCCCATTCCAGTGACTGACCACCGTCTCAGTGAAGAACCTTCTGCTGATGAAACTTCACTCCATTTCCTTGTGCCCTATCATTGACCATCAAAGAGAGATCAGCACCTCTCCCTCCTCTGCCTGCCTTGAGGAAGGTGCAGACTGCGTGGAGGTCACCCCTCAGCCCTCTTGCAGTTGAACAAACCGAGTGACCTCAGCTGCTCCTCATAAGTCTTGCCCTTGAGGCCTTTTGCTATCTTGGTCATCCTCCTCTGGACACACTCTAATAGTTTGATGCTTTTCTTATACTGAGGGATCCAACTCAGCCCACAATGCTCAAGAAGGGGCTGCACCAGAGCAGAACAGAGCAGGACAATCACTTCCCTCAACCAGCTGGTGATGCTGTTCTTGATGTACCCCAGGACATAATTGGCCTTTTTTGCTGCCACTGCACTATTGACTCACGTTCAACTTGTCATCAAGCCAGACACCCAGATCTCTTTCCCTGTGTCTGCTTTCCAATCTCTTGATCCCCAATATTTATGTATAACCAGGATTAGTCTTAGGTGCAGAAGCCAGCACTTGCTCTTATTAAATTGCATATGGTTGGTGATTGCCCAGCCTCAGGTCTATTCACATCTCTCTGTAAGGCCTCTCTACACTTAATACAGTCCATGGTATCTCGTGGTTTAGTATCATTAGAAAACTTGTACATTTAACTACTGCATCCAGATCTTTTCTCTGGCTAGTCAGATGCTTTAAACTGAATAGTCACCCCTTGTTTGGAGAAGCTTGTAGCTTAGGGCTCATAGATTAGCTTCATTGACTCAAACTGGAGCAGAATTAAAGCATTCCTGAAAAAATGGGTGACCTTCTCTTTCATACTCTTTCAGCTTTGAAGGTAAATTATCAAACTCACAGTTTTTTAAACTAGTTAACAAGTTAAAACTCTCTATGATGATATCTTCCAATACTAATTAATTTTTCTATATATAAAAATTTCCTTTCAATCCTATTCAATCACTACAGAGAGAAAATATATTATTAATCCACTTTATCAAGTCTGACTGAATAGAACTTAATTACAAAGATGTCTTCAACAAATTTCATTTGAGGTTTCTGCATTCTGAGAAATACAAACACTACATGTGAAAATCTGAAGCATGCCTACAGTTGAAGGCAATCTGCAATGGCAGGACTGGGAGTGAAACCCCAAAACGTCACAGAAAGCCTGAGTGAACACTTACAAAGCAGATGTGATGAGCTGAAATCTTCTTTGCCTGTGGGAGAGGTGCAGAGGGAGCATTGCCCCTGGTGATTTGTTTTGTTTTATTGTTATTCCAGTCATTGGGTTCTAGTAGCAATTACCAGTTGTGTGTTCTGGTAGGTCCTGAGCCATTCAGCACCATGGTCTACATGACCCAGCCCTCTCCATAATCAGATTGGTATTAAATTCACATCCCATGCTTAGTGTACAGGTAAATAATATACAAAATTTATCCGCATTCATTATGGGGAACTGATTTCATGGGTATAACTCAGAGTAAAAAGATACCTCAAGGCTCATACTTAGCTATACATATTAACTAATTTAGTTAAAGGGAGATAAATTATGAGTTAAAGCAACTCCTCAACTGAAATAGTGAAGTTGCAAAATTTTAGAGTGTAAATAAGAAGTACCTGCAATATATGACACAGACCCTGAATGCTGTATAAAAACTCTTAGGTTTTTGGTTTGTTTGGGGTTTTTTAAATTTCTTATGTAACAGCCAGGTCTGTTTTGTGATTTAATTCTAAATCAGGGTCAAGTAGAGCCTTTTGCTAGAAATACCATCTCAATGCAAAAACAATGTGGAAAAATCCAGTTTTAAAACTATAAAATTACTTCCCAATAGTAGGGTTAACTTTATTGAAAAGAATCTTAAGAATAAGATTTCTTAATAAAGGAGTTTATGAGGTATCAAGGAAATCTTTTGACAGTATTGCTAATGCCTGGAGACAGCCTTTTTGCTTTCATACAGCTACTGTAGTTCCTACCATGACTGCTCCCTTGGGGACTATTCATTCTTTTCCTCATTAAACTTTTCTGTTGGAGGAAAAAGACATCAGAGGACATCACTGGTCTTTGACAGAGGTCACTATTAAGCATTGACAGAGGTCACTATTAAGCATTACCATCTATTTTTTATCAGCTGGTAGGCATTTTTCTGGTTTTATTAATTAATTTTTGCCTAATGCTTGATGCAACAATTAGCAGATCAGTTTGTGTGAGGGAATGGCATAAAAAAAAAAAGTACAGATACCTACATGCTATCTCTTGCAAATTGGGCTATCAAGAGTCTGAAACAGATCTTTCTGCATGCCTAGAGTAGTCACACCAACAGATGTACTCATATTTACACCTGCACCCACGGACTTGACTGAATTATATTCTTGCCCAGAGTTCCACTGTCTTGAAGACAACAACCCATATGTGATCCTTCAGTGGTTCAGATGGTAGGATCAGGGCATTAAGTATCTATGCTATGCTTAGAAGTAGATGATTTGGAACCTTGCTAAACTTTTCTGAGAGAAAAAGAAAACAGTAAGGAGGCATTTTTATGCTTGCAACACTGGGGACTTTTTTCCAACTTGTTTACCTAAGCAGCTTAAAATTCAGATTTTCTTTCTTTTCTCATGAGTTATCATGGTCACTCCGACTTCTCATTCCAGTTTCTTATAAGATAAGAGTGTTTATGGTTGAATTATAACCTCCTTATAAAAACATAACAAACATAAAGTTTGTGAGAAAAGTGCTGACAACTGTGACCATTGCCTAAACTGTGGTCACCCCCACAGCAACACAGCGGGATTTGAACTTCATACCTTAAATGATGAAATAATTGTTTGTTTTTTTGTTTTTTTGCAGTTCCTGCTTTGTGGCATATGTGGAATATTGTGCGCCAAAAAAAAATCTGGACTTGTTGTAAGTTTTTATACTGCATCCATAACACATAAGTATTTGAAAGGCTTACTTATCTAATTTGAACTCTTTACTGGGGGTTTTCTGTATCCAGATGTTTTTGATAAACAATTAGAAAAATTGCAAGTCAGCAATCCAAAAAAAGCAATCAGCACTTTGGAATAATCATAAAAAACAAGGCAGTTCTGAAATGGCCTATGAAGATCATGCTATTTAAGCCATACATCTCTATTTGTCCGTATCTGGATGAACTTTAATGGGAAACCACTTGACATAGATTTATGTCAAGTCAAACAATGCTTCTCAATAATGATAGAGTCACTGGACTCTATCTTCTCTCCTTCAAGAAACAACACTGGGTTGCCATCTCAGTAAGGCTGCTGACCAAGTTTGTTTCTAGATATCATAGCTGTTAAGTGTTTTAACAAGTTTGTTTAGCAATCTGAAACGAGTAATCTGTAAGTAAGATTTAAAGTGATGGAAGATGTCTCTTCAGGTACAGTCATTTTCTGACTGCAGCAAAATGGTGTTATTGCTCAACAAGTCGGAGCAGAACTTTATGTTAAAGACATGATCCTATTGTAAGTGATAATGCCAGTCCTAGTTTTCTGTCAGCTTGATTATTCTGTCACATATGGATGGAAGTCACACAAAACCAGCATAAGTGTGATGAGAATCAAGAGTTCTCTCCAATTTTTTTTTTAATATCAATGAGTTATCCTAAACTCTATTAAAAAGACAGTCCCATTTCTTAAAACATGTGTACCATAACCAGTTTCTAAAAGCCATCTGTTCCAGAGGTTCCATGGAATAGTCACTTGCCAGTGGACTGCAATATACATCCTCAATGCTACATAAATGATGAAATTCTCATCCCAGTTGTGTACAGAAGGAATCTGTAAGACTCCATAAATTTTTGCTGCCACAGTAGATAAGTACATATACAAAGCCATATCGAGAAACATCAAAGGCCCATCTAGATCATCATCTGACAGGTCAGCAGTATCAAGGGAAGTGAATAAGATAATCATTTAGCACCATCTCCATAATAAGGTCTTCTGCTCTGAATCATTTATGGTTAAAGCACATCCTGAACCAGCATAACATCTTTGCAATTAAAAGCAATAGGTGGTCTTTAAATATGTCTCACTGATTGCAGCCTGTTTCACAGCCTTCTAAAATTCCCAGGAACATTTTAGTCAAGTTAAAATCAACCAAACCAACCAACCAACCAAACATATCGTCACCGAACTGACCTTCTGTAAAGCAGCATCACAGATTTTTTTGTTCTTTCTTTTGCTTCTTTGACCAGCACATTCACCTTGAACACTTTCAAAGACCCCACAAAAGCTGCAGAAAGCCTCCAATCTGCTATCTGACTGAATAAATTATAATTGAGCACGAGGCAGAGTCAGATGGCACACAAAGCAAGAGAGATTCACTACAAATACGAGGCATTCACTCCTGAGGCAGGGTGATAAACTGTACAATAGACAATTATGACACATTCTGTCATCTTTTGCATGAGCAGCTGGAAATCGGATTTGTGTCCTAGCGCTCCTTCCATTGAATAGGTTTTAACTTTACCTACTCATTTTTACCCAACTTTTTCTTACATGCAACATCAATCTTAACTCTTGTATACCAGAAGGTAATGTATTCCCTTGGAGCAGTGTGGGAGCTAAGAGAGTTAAAAACAAGTGTCTGTGCAGTGTTTTGCAGTCAATGATGCTATCAAAGAACTGAACTATGGTTAGTCTCATATTTTATATGCCTGAATCTAACTCTGAAAAATATTACCGTGACATAACCTCTCTTGTCTCTCCTGACAGATGATACTTTTTTCTGCCTGTTGCATCTGTGGACTAATAGGAGGAATCTTAAATTTTCAATTTCTTCGTGCTCTGACAAAGAAGTCATCTGCTCTCTATTCTTTGCATCTTGCCTCCATGTCTCTTGCATGCATTGGAATTGGTGGTTGCACCCTTTCTTCATGGCTCACTTGTCGGCTAGCCAGCTATGAACAAAGGCGAATGTTCTCAGAAAGGGAGCATTCATTGCATCACTCCCATGAAATGGCAGAAAAAGTGAGTTTTGTGTCCTCCCTTATTTGTTCTGTTTCTCCTGAAATGTTACTGTATGTGTTAACGTTTACAGTTGGCAAGGGATGTATTCAGTTTTCAGTTTTATATGAGAAAGAGCTTCTGGAAAATGAAATGCTGCCATTCTGTGTAAGCTTTATTATGTTGCATTATATGGAGCTATTTTTAGGTACTGTATATTTGCAGTACATCCATTTCAATGAAGTACATCCATTTTCAACATAATTCCATTGTATAGCTATTCAGGGGCTTAGTTGCTAAATATAGCACCTCATAAATAAATGGAAGCCTTATTAATATGAATTATCTTGTATTGTACTATGAAAAAAGCACAGAAAGCTTTCTGTAACCACATCATTGCATGCTTCCAGAATTTAATCAATCTCTTCCTCTCTCAAGTACTCAGCTTATAAATTAGGTTATTTAAACAGAAAAGCCACAGCTCTCAAACCTAGGTGACTTAACCTAAGGATCTAAGGGCATATTTAGACACCTAAATGAAACTGGTCTCATTTGCAGCACTGAGCATTTACTTCTTTTCTGTATTAACAGGAAGCCTACCAAGATGTGTAGGAACATACTTAGGCACTGAAACAGAAGCTCCCAAAGCTGAACACATAGGAGCAAAACAATTAATTGAACGGAATTCTTGAAATCACCTCCTTGACTTAACAGATCTGAATAATATTTGAGGAGTTAAGTGTTCACTGTAACCTTGTGCCTTGCATTTGGACTTAGTATCTATCCAATGCCTTCATTTGAGAAATGAGCAGAAAAAAGAACAAAAGTCAAGTGGACTGCCCACCTAAACCTCCACATGCAAGTTTGCATTACTTTTAAGTTCAAGACTCTGTTGTCTACTGAAACCTCTGAAGAGCAGAGCAAGGATTAGTTCGCACAGACTGTAGAATTGTTTTCAGATTCCCTGACAAAACATGATATAGCAGTTAAAAACGACTTGTCACTATTCTTTGGTTTCTTAACTGAGATGAGACTCCAAGTAGAAATATAGACTGAATTAATCTTAGATGATGTTTGAAATGTGTTTTAAAAAGGTGGTGTTTTAAACACGTTTTAAAAAGTTAAATAGTAGAGGTTACAACTGTAACAAAGCAAGGTGATAAAATCAACAGGCGAGATACATTTCTCCATCTCATTTTGAAATGAAAAGGAATTCTGATGAGCTATTAGACAAATATGATGGTCTTGCTGATGGAAGGCTAGATATTGACTTTCAGAGAGACTCTTGCCTCAACAAGGACAAAGATGTGAGAAAAGAAGAGAGGGAAAGGAAGAAGGAATGGCTTGGAAAGCAAAACCTTTCAAAATAAAAAAGCCTGCCAACCCTATCAATTTGGGGTGAGGATGACTATGTATAGCAGTAGTTCTCTGCCTGTCTTCCTGGCCTGTTGACCTACCAAGCTTTTTTGACGCTTAGCAGCTAGGACTGCCAGGTGTCCACTTACCTTGGGTGAAGGGCCGCGATGCACGTGCAGAGCAACCCTGTTGCACACACTCAGCAGATCTGGGATGCGCCCCACTGACGGCACACTTCCTGCGTGTCTGCTGTAGAGCCAAGTACGCATGTACACATGGCTTGGGACTCCTTAGACCCCTGGACTGCCTGCTGATGGCAGGGTTGAGTACACTAGGTCATGGCATGCCCCTAAAAGATAATGAAGTCTACTTAAAAACGTACATTAAATTAGACCCTAATTTAGAAAATAGCTTAAAAGTGTTTTATATATAAGACTATATTGTATATTTATACTGATATACAGTAATGTAGACATGTACTGCATGTGCATTTGTTTGTGCTATATTTATTGTATAATTGTTATATTTATATTAGAGATTGAGGGGTATTGAAATAACCGACCTGCCCAGCTGTCCGGTGATTCCCCCGACACCAGAGTTACCTCCAAGGTACGCTGAACACTAGGGAGCGACCATGTTGTTATGTCACTTCAGGAAGGGCCACCTCTACGAGGAAGTCATAGTTTCAGCTAATCAAAGTTGGCTGATGCTGTGATGTCACTCTGAGGCAGGAATGGTGCTTCCAGGTAGTGACATAACTCTACATGGTGAACGCTGCAATCTGGAAGTAAGTTGAGTATTTAAAATATTCACCCTAGTTACAGGCATCCAAATACTCTTATTTGGATGTAGCCACCATTTATTCACTCTGCTTCTAATCTGTGTGCTCCTTCATTCCCTGAATTCAGCAACATTTTTTTTTAAATTAACTTTTTTTTTTTAATAGAAATATTGGGGAAAATAAATGGGTTTTGATATTTTCTGAAACTATGGTGATATTCTAATAGCTGATGTCTGCAGACGATTCAAGTGATGAAGCTGACAAAAGGAAACTCATGAGTAGCCTTCTGACAGATCATAACTATCAAAATATGGCTGACTGATGGTTACTATTAAATGGCTTTGGTATTCTTGGTCCCTTTCCCAGCTGACAGGTATCTTCAGTGTAGATCCAACAAAGGCTTTAGGCACCCACAAATAAGCAAATTATAGTGCCAGACAATCCCCAAGCATGGATCCATAGTAGTGTCAGGCATGCATGTTCCTCTTCAATATATGAGGAGAATAAGGCACAATACCAGAACATCCAACACCATCATCTGCAAATGGAGACCTGGGTGGTAGAAAATACTCAAAATTAGTTTCACACCTAATTTTCCCTGACGCTTGTGTTTGATTCAGGAGTATTAATCAGCAAGTCTACTTGGTTTGATGACCCTAAGTTTACATTGTGAAGAATAGAACATCCCTTCTTTCAAAAACTGTGGAGGGAATAATTAAGTCCTGTGATTTACCTTAAAATGTAGCTGGTAACACCTGAGAAAGGAGGCATCAGTGCTTTTTAACTTTTCCTTACTCTGAGTTCTGGTCTCTGCTTGCCCAATATTGTGGATTAAAAGAAGAGAGAGACAGAGTAAGACTAGCAACAAAGACCAGGTTGTATAATTTTCTTCTCTTTACCAGAAATCTCAATTACTATGCTATAGAGTCGGGCTCTTTCTGTCTTTTTCTCTCTCTCTCTCTCTGTCTAGCGCAATGAATCTTGCTTTACTTTTTCTACAGAAGCTTCCACAGGAAGAAGGACAAACAAATCCCTTTTATTCCACATTTTCTCCAAGTGTACCTAGGAGGAAGAAGAGGCGAGTTTAATCTTTCCATGCAGAGAAGAGCCTCTGGTCATCATGCAGCTATTTTAGAACTAGTCCAGCACTGGCACCTCTACCTCATCTACCTGAATTTTAGAAATACCCCAAGCTGCATTTTTAGCTGTACCCATTCCTCTTGCCATAGCTGAATCTTGTCTGGCATTGGACATAAGCAGCAGATCACTTATTTCTGCATCCAGATTCAATCTGGAATGAAATAGGCCTGGGATTGCTCAGAAAATGGTAGTTCCGACCATAAACTCAATGTGGCTTTGCAGCCTTGAAGATCAGGGAACTGTTTAATTAATGTAGCCATCTCTATGCTTAGACAGCTGCTTAGGGGAGTATTATTTGGATTTCAATTTGAGAATTAGAAAATCTATCTCTGAACAAATCTAGGTTTAGGTGCTTTAGGATTCTGACTCATGAGCCGGTCAGCTTACTCTGCGATGACTCACCTGCCACTGGAGAAGCAAACCCCGAACTGCTAAAAATTGTAGACTGGCATATTAAGGAAAAACTAAAATCCGTCTCATCCCAAGGGAAAACAAGCAGTTAAAACCCTTTGATCCTGTTTGGATCTAAATCTACTTCCCAAATGTCTGTTTCAGCAAGCATTGAATGGCATCTGTTTGTAGTATGTCAGCACACATAGAGGTTTGAATGGAAACAGAGACTTAACTACCATTTTGTTCTTTCGTAGATCAGCACACAAGCTTGAGTTGACGCAATTTCAAAGGACAACATCACAAACTTGTACAGATGCTGTCAATGCTGTATATGTGGTCTGAGTGTAATGTCCAACTCAATCACTATCAATGAGTCTATCAGCTTTCAAATGTACTTAATTTATGTAAGAAGAAATCTGACTTTTTTTAATAATGAGATTTATCAAGCTAAATAAAAACGTAAAGTGTTTCTGAATGTTTGAAATTCAGAGTTTGTTCAAATCTCATCACAACCTTAGATATCTGAATTTTGAACACCTTGCAATAATTCTAATTTTAATTAATGTTTTCTATTCTTGTTCTAGGAAATGACAGACAACCTAAGCAATGGTGGCCCACATCTGATTTATAATGGAAGTGTATATTAAGAAATTTTTAAAATTTCCATGGAAGGAAGTAGTTTTAGAATTTTCTTCAGGAAAAAAAACCAGACTCCAAGAAATTAAGAAAATGAAACTATCTTAGCTTTTATGGCTCAAATGTCACAACTGCAGACCAGCACAGTTGCAATTCCCTTTTAGAACCACGTTCAAAATTTGTCTCCTAAACATTTTGCGGATATACAATATTTATTCACTTCCTGGCTACTCTCTTTCAGTTTTTTGTCTGAATAATCTTTTTGAATTGTGATAGTATTTGAAATAGACTTCTCAAGACTCTTATTCTCATGAAGACTCGAAAATCAGAAAAAAAAATAAACTGAACTGCATTTAGCCCACTCAAAGGAGAAGGCAGAGGAAGAATGGCTCAGGGGAATCTTTTTCTCCTCTCCACTTAGCAGCATCTGGTGTAATACGATGGCTTCAGATCATGGCATGGTACAGCAACACATCTGCACAGTCCCTCTACTCACATTTTGAATGCATCCTGCCTCAGTTTTCCCAGTAGATCATATTAAAAGAGAGTGCAAACTCCTCTTCCAAAAAGCTCCCATTTCACATCCAGAGTGTAAATGAACAGTGTGCTGAAAACAACACCAATGTCTTTGTTTTGAAAGACAGAATGCTCTAAGAATGCCATAAATCAAAACCTCAATAATGCCTTGTTGTAAAGAAATTGTAAATATTTCCAATTTGTGAATGAAGTATATTTCGTAATTTGTTCATAAAAGATGACAAATAAAATGAAATCTAAACCAGAGATTTTAGAGAGATCTTTTGGGGTTTTTTTCTTGTTAGAAAGATCTTGCAAAGCTGAACTGTCGTGCTTGCAGTTTAGCACAATATATTGAAAAGTTTGTAAAACAGTGAAGCAAGCTCAGAAGGGAGGAAAATGAAGGGTGAACAGAGTCATGGTCCAGGCCAGAAGTTACTGGCAATTCTCCACACCCACAATAAAGTTTGGGGGTATGTTAAAGCAGCAGGTATGCTAACGCAGCAGCTTTAACTGACCCCAAACTTTATTGTAGAACCTAGTGGTTTGTATAGCCATGAAAAATGGAAGATATCATCTGTATCAGAACATTTACAGCATAATATAAAATAGAAATATAAAGTCACTCATATGTTACATAGTGAGTCTATGACTTTGCAGTATTGACAGCACAGCAACGTGAGTTTCAGCTGCCAGCATCACTGATGACTGGCAACATTTGGTGATTCATACCCATATTCCCTGACAGGTATGAATAGAAACTTATTACTGTTCAAACCATGTCATTAAAACCTCTATAAATTACACTAAATTGTTTTAGGAATCTATACAGCATAAAATAATCTTTAAATCAACTATCTTAGAATTTTTGGAGTCCGTAAGGGAGTTTCCCATCTAATTACCACATGGGGAACATCTTCATTGCAATTTAAGTCTGTCAATTAAACTCCAAGCTAATTAGTTGGATTGCTAAGCTTATGAGACAAAAAACAGTCCACCTTAAAAGGCTTCTCTCCACTTACTTACTGTCCCAAAGAGCTTTTGAATTTTCTCAGAGGCTCTGATATACTAGTATTTATTACATACCTTAGAAATTGCTAATGAGACTGTTCAGGTTCACAAAGAATACAGATATTTACATAGCAAAATAACTAGATGTTAACCTCTGCTCAAGGAGGTGCTCCCCTTTCCAGGTACTACCAGTCTTTAAACTGTCTCCTTCACTGCATTACAGACTGTTTGTGCTCTTTATAGGTGCCATTGTCCCTTCAGTTTGATACTCCTCTTCCTTTGCAGCAGGAAGCATGAGATATATCTGTTCCCAGTACGTGCCCCTTATGGGAACATTTTTGCTGCAGCTCCGGCCACAGCCTGCCAAGGCAGGATCATGGTATAAATGGGTGCAGAGATTCACATATGTTGAAAAATGCACATTGAACATATAACCTGGGGAAGTGGTTCTGTAACACTCCTTTCCTCATTGCCTCAGCAAAAAACATGTAAAAGGGCCTTATAAAATAAAATCAAGAGTACATTTAAAAATTACTCAAAAATCCGTCTTGGCACTTCCTGGCTGAGGTTCCTCGCTAGCTCCATAGCACAACTATAACAATACAGTTCACCAGAGTCTCTTGTGACACCTCAGGACTAGGAATGGTAGCTTCAGATCCCGGAACAGTTTGGAGCTGCAGTTCAGAATCTGCTCAGGAATAACATGAAAGTACTGACCATAACACCACCCAGTTATTTATCACAAGCACTTAATTTCCTGGCACGTTAGTGAGCGTATGGGATAGTGCAGGGAAACAGGCGATTCTTCTGTATCCAACGCAGTAGTGCAGTACAACAGCCACTTCCTCATACTTTGGAAAGGAAAAGAGGATACATTCTCTAACCTGATAATGTTTGAAGCCCTGCTGTAAAATGAAATACCACCACACCATTTCTGCTGCATTCACAGAGGTGCAGGAAGGAGAGAGAAGAGATCTGGGCCCTACATTCAATTGGTAGGGTTTTTTTCCTTCTTTTGGTGCCAAGCCTGTCGAATGTAGAAAAACTGGCTGGTCCCTACATAAATAAAAGCCTTGAAAATGCAAATCTGGAATTTAAAAGACTTGGGAACAAATGTGATAAAGAGTGCTCCTACCTGAGACATAAAAAGAGGATCAGAATTCTTAAATTCAAAGTAAATTACCACAATATGTGTATGTGGTAGGGGAATTCTGGGAAAAGTTTCACTTTGTTTCATGGTTTGGTTCCATAATTGCATACAGAATTCAACTGTAATGGAAACATTCTTTTAATGTTTTCGTTACTGGTACAGATGAAAGGACATTCATTCCACTTACCCAGCTTCATGAAAAACAAAACTAACTTTTCAGAATGTGACCAGCCAGTGTATCTACACCAATAGTTTGAAGGCTGGCCACCAAAGTCCTTTTCAATCTAAATGGAATGAAACATGTATTGCTGTTGACACAGTTGTCTGATTCACGCTGCTGTAAAATCAGATGCTGGCTCAGATTCTCTCTGAGATATTCAGCTGTTATTTACTAGGTCAAGCAACACTCTTTCCTGAAGGAACTGACTTATTGAACTTTGTGCAGAGGACTTAGCTGATAAGTCCTTGATGTATGTTATAATACCTCAGGCTATATTTTATGCTACACTTTGCATTTCATTGAACCTCAGCTGATGAGAAACACACTCATCTTAAATTTACAATAATCAGCAGTGCTTACTGCAAACTGCAGAAAAGTGCATATAATGTGTTTTAAATCTCCGTCTCGCACAATCTTCAATATATATTTGTTGTATTAGGACATAGAAATTTCCCTTCAGATGGTCTGGAGAGATATGAAGAACAGTGGAGCAAGCCACATTCAATAGGAAATTGATATACATTAAGCCATAATCACAAATAGTTATGCTTGTATCAAAACCTTCCCTGACAGTGTGATTTTAAAGATACAGTGAAAAGAGAGTCTAATGGTTTAAGCCATTTTTAATCCCTTCAAATATGAGTCTCAGGCAGGTTAAGGAGTTAAAAGGAGCATTTTATAATTAAATGCTTAGAAATATCTAAAAGCAGACTGGTATTAGACTACGATATCATTGTAGATATTACTGCATAATCTTCCTGACTAAAATGATTCTATGAAGCTTTCCTTTTCTGTATTGAAGTGATATCTTTAGCTCCACTATAAACCTCCAACATAAACAGCTAACATGTACAACCAAAGCTGTTGTGCATGCATCTGGAGACAGATTTTGAGGAATACTTTTAGAACTTGTACAAGGGCTAACCAGGCAGACTTGGAGTTGCCAGGGGGCAGAAAAAGGAAAAGAAAAAGAAGAAGAAAACAGAAGAATATTTTTGGTAAAACATAATTTGATTGGAGTAAAGATGCTAAACCCATCCTAGTTCAGGATAATCAGCCTGAGGAGCTCTAAATGACCTTGGGAAGCTTGCTCGGAAAGGCCTTTTTACTCCTAATTATAAAATTATGAGAGTGCAACTTGGTGTTCTGAAGGAAAAAAAAGGAACTGGATGAGATTAATCAGCAGCTGGAATTTCAGCAGAAGGTATGTGCCTGGAGAGACTTGCTCGGCTATGAAAGTGTTGATCTGCTACAGAAAGAAGCAGCTTTGATTTGGAGCAAAAAGTCCAGAGGGCTGCACCAGGGTCTCTCTTGCCACCTCTCATCAAAGCAGACAAAGAGACACTGAAGACACAGCACAGACACACCTACTTCTGCCAGAGAACCAACAATAAGCTGTGCAGGGCACCCTCACAATTGCTCTGCGGTTCCCTCAAATGAGCTCCGAGCATATACAGAAGTGGCAGGTTTTTTGTTTTTTCCCCCTTACATTACATTTGATTCGCTGTGATGTATTTTTTATGTCCTTTAAACACAAGTCATAGCAGGCTGCCTTAGTGACTTCCACATCATTGCAATTTTGCTTCATAACCACTAGAAGGTTTGTTTTGGTTTTTTTTTTTCCCCAGAGATCACTCTGAAATTCATTTAAAATCCTGCCATAAACTGCAAAATGTGTCTTTCTAAAAATATATGCAGTTATGGCACTTTGAACAGGTTGACCAGGTACATTAATTAAAAACAACTTCATCTGCATATTGAAAATAGCTGTTTAAACAAACTGGCATAATGTGCCATGGGGACATGCTAGGAAGGCAGGGACAAAGAGGCATCATAAACACAACTGGCAATAATGCATATAATTCTGCTGATATAAACCAGGTATAGGAGTCAACACGACTTCCTTCTGCACCCTTAAGAAATCACACATACATTTAAAAAGATCTAAGGACCATTAGGATTTCCTATCCTCTTTCCTGCATCCCATGAATAGTAGGTAGTGTGAGACAAATCAAATTTTGTTACCAGGACCACAAACTTGTTCAGCTCCTCTCCCATACCATTAGGTGAACCCCTGTTTCTCTTCCTCCCACTTCATAGTTCAAGCTAGGAGATCATGCCTTACATCTACCCTTATGTCTTCTCTTCTGTTAAAATGCAGCTGAATCCTTTAAGTGTTTAGCATTGAATCAATTCTCACCTTCCTTGCCCAGAGAAAAGAAACACTGATCATTGCCTTAATTTTACAGTGAGATTGCAAACAAGGCAAATCTAAATCCGAACCATCTAAACCATGAAGTCCATGCAGACTGACAGTATTAAATTCCTGTGGTTTGCTACACTACTGATACCATCGCTGTCTTCCCCTCTAAATCCAGGAATAAACTCCAGGAATGCTGATAGCTACTGTTTTTGAGGACTATTTATTAACTGTGCAGCACTCTGGAAAAGTATGCATCAGAGCTCCTTTTTTAACCATTACACATGAAGAACAGTAGGTTAATATTTATACCCGCAGCAGTGGTGGCAGCAGCAGAGATCTTGAAATGGTCCAAGGATTCTGGATCTAAAAGGCATGGGATTCTGCATGATCGTATTTATGCAATGGATTGTTTTGTTTCTATTTTATGCTTGCTAAAAATAATGTATAAAACTATGAAGAAAACAGTTGAGTTTATAAATTGAGATATTCAAACATGAAGAAATACTTAATGGATTTTATGATTAACTTTTCCTTCTGTATAGCACAAGACAGGACACTTCATCTCACAATCCTTTTATCAATCATATAACAGCTTTGAAAGCAAAACATATTTTTCCATCAAAAGATGTAATCTATCACCTCCCTTATTCAAATGAGCACAAACTTTCCTGCTTTAAAGTAATTTGTTTCTGTTTAGATTTCCCAGGCACTGGCTCTCACTATGCTATTGTCTGCTAAATTAAAGAGTCTGGGACAAACTGGGATCAAGTAATTTCTTAACCTTCTCTTAGGTTAGCTTCTTAAATTCCCTCACTGTGGGCAGATTTCCAGACTATCTATATATACGCATATCTATTTCTCAAAAGAAAGATGTTTCCCTTATGCTAAATGGTTTGCTTAAGAGGGAGTGACCTTTCTTCTCCCTCTTAGGATACACATTAGCTTTTTCAGAGTCTATGCTATGTACTTGAGTCACAACAGTCTCTTGGCAAGTAACGGAGCCAGAATGAGCATCCAACAAAACAGCTTCAAGGATATATACATGTAATTTGTCGCAATTTGTCTTTCAAGAAAATGTTGCAACAGTCGTAACTCTGTGGTAATTCTATGGCTGCAGTGATGAGACTGTGTCGGCACAAAGGAGCCAGTTGCATCTCTGTTGCAAGACTGGAAAGTTCAGAAAAAAAACCTCTGAGAGAAAGGGCTTAGGGGTTTAACGATGTATTGGCATGTCATACCTTTAATGGCAGACAAAAAAACCCCAAAATACAACATCCAAAATAAACAAAACAAAGCAAGTCCAAATCCAAAAGCAAAACCAAACCAAAACAAAAAAATCCCACTAAAGTAGTTTTGTTCAATATATCTTTAAGTTCTTCACTTTGATTGTAACAATTTTTTCTGTGTTCAGTTTATTCTTTTATGTCATATACTTGTGACTCCCCAATGCTCTACAGTATTATAGTCAATATTTAGTTTGAAAATCCCATGAACAGAAAACTTATTGAAAAAATATTTGAAAGTAATTGTTCAAGCTTTATGAACAAAAGGTAGTATGTTCATGTACCTTGGGGTTCAGCTTCCCATATGCTAAGTTAATGTCTCTTTCGAGGACTGTATTTAAAGATACGCTTAAGAAACTGCATCCACCGAGAGTAATTTGACTAAGATTTATGTTTAAAGCTAAATCTGGACAACTGTCTGAAACAAGGATTCTTTTGTAATGGCAGCCTAGCACTCAGACAAGTCCAATGATTAGTAACTATTTTTGTAGTGGTGTCACTGTGAGAATCAGGGCCTTAACCCGCATTGCCCTGAACACTGCAAAAAATAGTAAGCGGATGTGCAGGCACAGAAGTGATCAATCAGAATAAATGAGTACAGATCTACTGAAGGATAAAAAAAGGAAAGGGACAAACAAAGGGATTTTTGCTGCTTTCTGCACACCTTTCCATTTCCAATAGTGAAAAATGCCCATTTCCATCAGTCAGTGCAATCACAGCTGCCTTGCCTGCACACTCCTAGAAGACAGACTGCGCCATCCTTCACCCCTCACGACACCTACATTTATAGCCTGCAATACCTGCAAGCCTTTAAGATGACTCCTTTTAATGGTTTCCTCAAATATACCGCTCTTAATCCCCAAAAAAGGCTCATGCTTGAACACTGCACATTTGTTTGGAAGCATGTACTTTTGATTTCCAGTAAATGTACATTCTGGGGACTTCCAGGATATATATTGGTTCTATCAAGGAATGGAAACATTACAGATGCCCCCCAGCTTCCTGGCAAAGAGAGGACATTCTGTCAAAACAGTACATTTTTTTGGGAACTAAGAATTTAATTTAAAATCTCCTTCTTTGATGGCACTCATATCTTTGGCATTTACATTTCCAATGTTTATACTGATGTCTTAAGAACACTTAAGTAGAATGTTTATTTGCAAATAAAGTTTCATAACTTGGCAGACTTGGGTTCTCTTTATAAATCTAAGAACTATAAATCCTTTTCCATATAAACATATGTATTATTTCCTACCAAAAGTGTGTGACAGCCACAAAGATTAACTATTGTCAATCTATAAACCTGCATGAGACAGTTCATCCAACATAATGAGTTTGCACAGGCATAATTAAAAATATACATGTCCAGCAAAGGTAAATAAATAAATAAAAAGTATGAAAGAGCAGTGAATTGCCAGGAAATTTATACAGTGTGTTAGAATAACCCATAGGTTCATTGGAATGCAATTGTGGTGGAAGATTACAGGAGAACTTTTTCGTCTGCTGAGTTGAAAAAAGTAGCAAAGTGAAGAAGACAAAGACATCCCAAAGCTGTCCTTTTTGGTGGGATGCACACAGCCCAGCAGTGAGGAGGCTGCCAGGGAGATCTGTTCAGTTTCTCCTGTCTTCAAGTATTCGTAGAGATGGTCCAAAGATTTGCAGCACTCATGTGGGCACCTTGCCTTCTGCTCTGAGACACAGAATGAAAACAGAATAGAAATGAAAACAAAATTAAAAAAAAAAAAACAAACCAGTGTATTTTACCAAAGGACAGCCTCAAGTGCCACATCATCTGCCCCACTGATTGCACTGGGGGTCACTGCAGAAGTGACACTACTTACCGGGAAAGAGCTCAGTACTAGTTTAGAGCCGGATCACTTAACTTTTTGGACAGCTCATCAGCAAGAGATTAGGAGCAGGCCTAAGCGCGGGTTTAAGTGCGCTGAACCCTGTGGCCTTCACGGTTCGTAGCTCCCTCCAGCTGGCCAGCCTGGCTGCCAGCCGCGCTGCCCCGAGGGGCTGGCTCTGAGCGAGCCCGGCTGCACCGCACCCGGCTCATCCGGCCAAGGAGAAGCTGGGAACACTCCAAGGCACACAAGGCCCTCACACCACTTCTCTGGAGTTCCACTTGAGCCTGGCTGTGCTAGGGAACTCCAGTTTGACAACGGGTCTGCATTTTCTTAGAAATCCTCCAGTGGAGATGGTGAACATGGACTCAAACTGAGAGTAGCACAATTTAGGACCATGTAATGTTAAATCCTACTGGTAAGCCAAGCATCAAAAGGCATTAGATTCTGATAAATGCTTTGGGGAGCTGCAAACAGGGCCTTGCAAGCCTGGTATCTTATGTGCCTTGCCTTCAGAGTGGAATGTCCAAAGTTTATTTAGATATTGGGCTAGTTGTGGAGAAAGGGGCGAGCTTTGGCTCTCCAGAGGAAACACTTCTCCTAATCCAGAGCTCAGGATTTTTACCATAAATCAGTAACCTGTTAAAGAACTGGGCACTTAAAAACTCAGGCTGCCTCAAGAGGACTTCAGGGTCCTAGCACCTGAACCACATCTGGACAGCAAGAGCCTATTTTGCTCAGCCAGAAAGCATCTAAGCTCCCATTCTGATTTCTCAACAGAAAGGTCTCGCTAAAGGTTACACTGGGAGGCCCTCTTCTGTCGGAACGAAGCAAGAATGATTTACTGCACAGAGGAGATGAAAAGAAGCACGGCTCTGGGAACTACTGACTAGGACAGCCAGCTGCAGGCCTTGAATTTTGCTGTCGGCTTGTTGCAGCTTCTCTCAGGTTTGGGTGTTGGGGCTTTCTTCCTCCATCACTGCCTAAGCAGAGAAATTTCTCATGTTCTTAAGTGATTTGGGTAAGTGAAAACAGAATCTGATATGAGAGCAGGATTTTGTCCACACCTCATTTATTTTTTTTTCCTACTTTCACAGTGTAGGGAACATTAAAATTGTTTCTCACGGAAGAGTCCCTGACACTCATGTTTTCATTTTGCTTTGGTTGTTGGGTGATTGGTTGTTCTGGGGTTTTGTTTTGTTATTGGTTGGTTTTGGTTTGGGGGTTGGGGTTTTTTTTGGGGGAGGGGGAGAGATGTTGGTGTTTTTTGGTTGGTTGGTCGTTTTGAGTTTTTTATTATTACCATGACTTCTGAAATCTTGGGATTTTTACATGTGGGAGGGTGGATGTGATGGTAAGCAGTTGAACCAGGTCAATGAGAATGTGAAGTACTAAACTAAACCATGAACTCAGCGGGAAGTTAAACGAGAACAGAAAATCTTCTCTTTAAATTAGGACAACCTGGCAACTGCCTAAAAATTATGCTACCTTATCTTTAACCTTGATGTTCAGTTACCATTCAGACATCAAGTGATATCTAGCACTGATTCATTCAGAGGTGACATTCAGAGCTTTCAAGATAA
This sequence comes from Callaeas wilsoni, assembly GCA_013398955.1. Taxonomy (NCBI): domain Eukaryota; kingdom Metazoa; phylum Chordata; class Aves; order Passeriformes; family Callaeidae; genus Callaeas; species Callaeas wilsoni. The sequence goes on from VWPU01005976.1 coordinate 28,368, forward strand.
GGCACAGTATGTTGGAAATTACCTAATCTACTGAAGGTGCATTTGCTTCAGCACCTAGAGCTTCTGTACTCAAAAGCGGAGTGACATCAAGCTCCTCAGTATCCACTCAAAATAATGACTGCTACCCTTTATTTTCCTGAAAGTAGATAATGCTGCTATTGATAGTCAGAGGCTCAGTTCCTCTAAGAAAATCAATTCTATTACAGACCTTCTGAAGTAGTATATACTACCTGAGAAGGGCAGCAGAAAAATAATAAATCTAGAATTGTTTTACACTGATGTCATTTTTTTATGCTCATCTTCAAGCAGAGATTTAGGAAGAATTTCTTCATCATTTAAGTGTATTTTCATATACAAAACACTGGTTAAAATAATTAAAAGCTTATCTTTGAGTTATCAAAGGTATTCCTGGAAAACGAATCTCAGTGGTTCCTGAAAATAAACAGGATAAACAGGAAAATGATTACTCAATCTCTTTGGCTTGCAATATGAAAACAGAATCCCCATCAGATTTGAGATTTTTTTTTCCATTCTCCTAGGATGGAAATACAATAATAACAATTGTTTTGATATTATCCAGGCAAGTCCATATTTGATCCAAAACAAAACCACACACTTAGGAGACTAAAACTAATCACATTTTTTAACTTCAAAAATAATTGTCTCTCATTTCCATTATGTTTGGGGCAAAGGCTTCAACTTTTCCAGTCTATCAGTATAAAAGCACTTTTAACTGCAGAAGAAGATACAGACAGAAAACCCCAGATTAATGTGTTACCCTGAACACAGTTGATAATAATCTACCTGCTAAAGTCTGTAGATAAAATGAAATTTAAAAAAACCAAAATCCATGTAACTGAATTCTTCATCCTTATTTTCAATATTTCTCAAGTGTCAACTCTCCTGAAATTCACTTGTAAAAATCAGACTGCAGTACACGGGCTTGAAAGTAGCCTAGGAGACATAATCAGCTATCTTTCTTTCAAATGGATCTCTCTTGAATGGCAAACTCCTCAGACCTGTGACCTGTTTTCCAGGCCAGAATGATTAACAGTTTTCCATTTAAGAAAAATAAAAAAAAGGTATGGCACTGTGCCAGAAAGGATTAAGGTATAAATGCCTCAATGTTTTTTCATTTCATTTATGAATGTCTTCACAATTCTTTTTGTAACAGGGCTCAGGATATGAGGAGCACTGAAAAGACACAGCAGCCTACTACTAGTAGAAGCAGAAGATTATTTTGTCTTTTGCAGTATCTGGAAGAAGTATAGGAGTCATAAAACAGGATGACAAAAAGATATTTTCTACTCTTAAAATGAATAGCAGCTGACTTTTCTGGAGGCAATCCCCTGTGGATCCTTAATCCCCATCTTTCCTGACAATTTTAAAAACACTGGAGTAAAAGGTTGCTAGAAGTTTCTCAGAATATAAACTGCAAAATAGCACAGACAGATTGTCAAGAGACACCTCATTTACCCCATTTACAACCTGTGCATCCATCTCATTTGTTAGCATCATTCATCAGAAGCATTCAGAGTGCTGTAGAAAAGCTTTACTGTTCTCACAGTGGCACAGGCTGCTTTCCTCCCTCGTTTCTGTGGCAACATCATCTCTTGTTTCTATGAGAAAAGTCACATTATCAGCATTAATTCACTATCTCAACACACTTCACTCACTGGCTGGAAGCACACAGGAGAGCCTCAGCATCAGACCAACAGCCAAGATCTCCACAGGTCATGTTGTCTCTCCTATTGAAACTATGCCTTCAAGCACCAGTAGAGCTGGAGAGGGGCACCACAGTCAGCACCAGGCATCCTACATCAGGTTTCATTTCTACAGATGTAAGGCCAGTGAGCTACTTGAATACAGATCTTTCAGTAACATGTTTATAGACATGATATTTTATCTCCAAAGAGTGATTGCCAGCCATATCAGCCATTTCCCAGCAGCTAATAACTTACTTAGAGAATCAAGGGCCAAAGGCAAATCTAGTCAGTCCCCAACTGTTCAAAGATGTCCATCCCAAGCACAGAATCATAGAATTGTTTGGATGGAAGAGACCTGAAACATTGTCTAGTTCCAACTCCTCCTGCTGTGGCGAGGGATTCCTTCCATTGGCTCAAAGTATCATCCAATCTGGCCTTGAACACTTCCATGGAAGGGATATTCACAACTTCTGTGGGCACCATGTTTTGGTGCTTCATCACCCTAACAAGGAAGAACTTCTTTCTCATACCTAATCTAAGCTTGCCCTTTTTTAGTTTGAAGCCATTCCCCCTTTGCCCCATCACTCCATATCCTTATAAAAAGTCCCTCTTCAGCACTCTTGTAGGTCCCCTTCAGGTACTGNTCCTACATCAGGTTTCATTTCTACAGATGTAAGGCCAGTGAGCTACTTGAATACAGATCTTTCAGTAACATGTTTATAGACATGATATTTTATCTCCAAAGAGTGATTGCCAGCCATATCAGCCATTTCCCAGCAGCTAATAACTTACTTAGAGAATCAAGGGCCAAAGGCAAATCTAGTCAGTCCCCAACTGTTCAAAGATGTCCATCCCAAGCACAGAATCATAGAATTGTTTGGATGGAAGAGACCTGAAACATTGTCTAGTTCCAACTCCTCCTGCTGTGGCGAGGGATTCCTTCCATTGGCTCAAAGTATCATCCAATCTGGCCTTGAACACTTCCATGGAAGGGATATTCACAACTTCTGTGGGCACCATGTTTTGGTGCTTCATCACCCTAACAAGGAAGAACTTCTTTCTCATACCTAATCTAAGCTTGCCCTTTTTTAGTTTGAAGCCATTCCCCCTTTGCCCCATCACTCCATATCCTTATAAAAAGTCCCTCTTCAGCACTCTTGTAGGTCCCCTTCAGGTACTGGAAGGTGCTGGAAGGTCTCCCTGGAGTCTTCTCTTCTGGAGCCTGAACAACCCCAACTCTCTCAGTCTGTCTTCACAGAGAAGTGCTCCAGCCCTCTGATCATCCTCGTGACCCTCCTCTGGACTCACTCCAACCGCTCCCTCTCCTTACATCATGAATGTCACTACAAATCAAGATAAAGTATTAGCTGAAAGAAATTAACATAATTGCTGTCTTATTGCATTTCTTTCCCTTAATGTTTTTCTAAGTCATTTCCTAGCTATTAGAGATTGACCTACTAATTGCTGACAAAACAAAGCAGAGTCTGCATAGTGTAACACAGATTAAATTTTCAGCCAGGCATGCAGTTCCTCTCGTTCTCTTGGATGACGGCACTTTTCCATATCAAGGCTTTCGTGTGCCATCTGGTGGACTTTCAGCATTTGGTACATTTTGTTTAAGCACAAATAAAGAGAGTCCTGATACACTGTCAGGAGTATCTACCTTCTTTGTCCATCGATAGTATTAGTCTTATCATCCTGTATTTGCTCAAATTGTTTGCCTGACAGTAATAACTTAATTCCTCTCACATTTGCAGTCAAATGAGACCTTACTACTGTAACTGTTGTTAACTTTACCTAATCCTTCGCACTGATAGATTTTATATGTAATTGTATGGTGGGTCTCTCAAAAATAACTTCCACAAAACTAGCCTAACAGAATCCCATATATAGGACCACAAGTTGACATCCTGAACTAAGCATTTAGATGCTTAGTTCTGAATGACCAAATATGCTAGGATTACTCTTTATTTGAAACGAGGGTCAAAGATATTGAAGCAAACCTGTTACCACACAACTTCAAAAACAAAACTTAAGAGTTTGAGTACTGATTCTTCCTTCTAAGTACGACAGCAACAACTGTCGTTAGAAATACTGTAGGGTTAAAAATGAAAAAATGAGAAGCCAGCTAAAATATTTGAAGAAAGATCCAGAGCACAAGTTTTGTACTGTATCCAACCTATGCAACTGAGGCACTTCTTCATTTATCTTTTTTATGGAGTGCAAGCTGTGGGATAAAGAACCTGCGATGGAATAAATTTCAAAATGCACTAATTCCTTTGAGCACACAGCCCTAAGAGGGAGTGTATTTCCTACTCCAGCACACTGCTACAGGCATTCTTCCACTCTGCATGAGATGCACCATATTTTGTCAGAGCTAAGACTTCCAGGATTCTAAGGCTGGATGAGGGCTGCCCTCTGAATGAATGAATTGCACCTGCCACAACAGAGCGTCGCTGAGCAATTGGATGAGCCTTCTACCCAGCATACATTGTCCATTCAGAAACATGGATACAAGATGGCAATGACTGTATAGGTAGAAAGGACCAGCTGGGAGGTGTTGAATTTGTGGTTGTCGAAGAATCTCCTTTTTGGAATCAGGCCTTCCTTTCACAGAGAAAACAGGACAAACCCAGATAAAACAGGAAGAAAAAGAACAGCAGTGATTGCAAAGGCAGCTTTTGGATTTGGTCCCCATTGTTACTTGCAACCTGACCTCTAGAGAAAAACAGGCTCAGCACAGTCTTATCAGCCACTGTGGGACTTGGCAAACATACCAACAGCTGTGCTATTTTACACATTGATTTTAGCTGCCTTTTTGGACATAGGCTCACTGCAGTGCTGCTGAAAGGTCAGCCGAGACAGACTCTTTAAGCTGCAAGCTAACATCAAGTGAAAAGATATACAACTAGGGAAGAAAACGAAAACGAAGCCAAGAAATGAATGTGGGGATATCAGGGTTTAAGTCTTACAGTCCAGATGGTTTTAAGAACTGATCTATGGCTGGAGGAGGTGGCAGCTGGACTGAGATTCCTTCTTTCATTAGAGTATCTTTTACAGAGACGCAGTGAGTCCAAGTCATACCCTGTGTCTGAAGTCTCTACAAGACTGCAAGACAACACTGCTTTTGGTACAGTCAGTCTACGCTGCATCAGCAAGCAGTGGGACCTGACAGGTGTGCACTTGTACAGCAGAAACAGCTGGTGCTGAGGCCAGGTATTTACAGTTAAAGGATTTCAAACAGGCTATATTGAATTATCTCTGGCCTACCACATAGACTTAAGGACCACTAGGATTTAAAGTTCGTTCGCCTGATTACTTCAGCCTGAAAGGAAATCTGGAAGTCCCAAGAGCACTGCGCAATGAAAACCAGGCACAGTAGCAGGGATAAATGGAGATTCAATTAGAAACTACAGACTCAATTTCTGTAGGGAATTTTCTGGTGCCAGAAGTCCATGGGGATAACCTTGGATAGCTCCAGGCCCTGAAAGACAGAGCCTTTCTGACACCATCTTGTCCAACCTGACTACAGAGTGAAAGACAAAAGGTCCACATTTTTGTTCATGTTGCCTTTCCGTCTTACTCTTAGTTTTCAGTTTAAGAGCAGAGGTTGGTTTTTATTATCCTGGATAAAACTGAGTAGAGCCCTTAGTGTATTATATGTTCTCACTGCAAACTAAATCCACTCATAAATAAGAGTTATAAAACATATATTTCTTTTAGGAATAGAAGTGCATGCAGTTATTGTTTAAGGTCTTTAACAAAGATTGAAAGCACATTGCAAGGTTTAAATATGATCCAAACAGACGAAATAAAAAACACAATATTTTTTCCAGAAAGCTGAGACCATATAACATAAAATTAATTTCAACAGACATTAAATACCTTGGAGAACTAAAGCCACATAGGAATACAGATTACAGTAGTTCAAGACATTTTCTTTTTCAATTTTGGTGTTTGGTATGACATCTGAAAGCCATTTTTATGTCAGTTCTTTCACACTAATCCAACTTTACTTGCAGTAAAGTACTGCAAATTATACCATTTGTTTTACTTGTGAAAGCTAACAATGTCCCATCTTCACAGTATGTTCAGTCAAAGAAAACTTTCTGGTGATGTAGTATTTGAGTAGTTTCAAAGGTTTTTGCATCACTTAATGTTTTTAGGGAGTTCAAGGACTTCTGGTATCTGACGTAAGGCTTGTTTTCACAAAACAACTATGTTTCTGAGCCGTCCACAGCATAAAAGGAATTTTAACACCTTTAATGAAACTGATACATTAATTTTTTTTTTTTTTTTGGTAACTCCCCATGTGGATTCATTCAGTTTGAAAGTGCACATTTACTATAACAAGTTAAACTGATATAAATTAGATTTAAATCAATGAGAGAACACCTTTTCAACATTTTGCATGAGTTCAGTTGAATCAGTTTAAAATAAAATCATAAGGCAATACTGTGCCACTTTGTGTGGATATAAAGTCTGAATGACTTTTCTGGACAAAGCCTTCACTAACCAGCCACAAATTCCATCATTTGCAACAAGACAAGGCTTCTATCTGTAGTACTGCAGCTCACTTTCTAAGTCATTGCAGTGTACAGTGCACCAGCAACCCTTCTGGGGACTTACACTTACTTTTCTTTTCCTCAGTCTGTGGTTATTAAGGGCATTTAAACATTTCTCACCATATGCACAAACTGGATCTGGGGTCTAGCAACCGAAACCAAATTCTGTATTCTTAAAATTGCTGTATATGAACAGCGCCACTCAGGTTGATGCCTTGGGATTTTAGCTTTTATATTTTCATATATCTGTAATCCTGCATTTCTTTAGTGTATAACTCTGAGCTCCATATAGAGTGTTAGCTACTGCTTTTCCCATTTTGGTCAGACACAACAATTCCTCTCTAGGCCTGAGAATCAAGGACACCTCAATGTTTCAGGTCCCGAGAAATGTAAACAAAAATGAGTTGGGGGGGAGCAAACTAAGAGAATGGGACTGCACTGCCTGAAGCTGTAATTGGACAATTAACCTCTGATGTGCAAATGGACAAAACTTGTATCTGTCCCAAAAACATGTGACTGTGTCCATCCTGGGTGTAGTCTCTGCGAGACTCCTGCACTGCCCAAGGTGTATCCTGTAAAGGCCTTTCCATAAATACCACCTCCCCTTTATCCTTTAAATCTGTCTAGCCTCTGTTCCAGGTCAGCCTCTACAAATCATCAAGGTAATTTGTCATTGCGTCTTTTGTCTCAATCACCAAATGTCCAATTTAAATTTACAAGGCCACTGTAACCCATCTCGTGTCCAAAGGAGCCCGTGTTCGGTTCGGGTTCACGGGGTGCGCGATGGGGCTCCCGCCAGGCTGCCCTGAGCGCGGTGCTCACAGCAAGCAAGCGATTCGATTCGATTCGATTCGATGGATGATCCTTCCGGGTCCCTTCCAACTCACATTATTCTGTGATTCCGAGATGTAAAATCGGAAGGGGGAGGGGGGAGAATACATATGACGCGGCTCTCGGCGGCACGATCCGACGGGGCGCGAACCGGCGCGTCCGGGCAGTCTGAAGGCGGCCACGCACACTCCGCCTGCGGAAGTCCGTCAGCGCCCGCGGCCGGGCCCGCCCCCGCGGAGGGAAGGCGCCTGACGCCATCGCGCGGCGCCGCCGGGCCCGCCCGAGCATGGCCGTGCCGCGGGAG
>VWPU01005979.1:0-16140 GCA_013398955.1 Callaeas wilsoni
GGATATCCCATGGTTAATTCCCAACTCTCCATAATCCCCCAAACTTCCGTTCTCCCTGTGTTTTCCAGAGATGAACTCCAAGATGATCGACTTCGAGACCTTCCTGCCCATGCTCCAGCACATCTCCAAGACCAAGGACACCGGAACCTACGAGGATTTCGTGGAAGGGCTCCGGGTGTTCGACAAGGAGGGGAACGGGACAGTCATGGGAGCCGAGCTCCGCCACGTCCTGGCCACGCTGGGTGCGGGAAACCTTTCCTGGGGAATTTGATCCCTGCCTTTCTCTCCCCCTCCCCCTTTTCCCCTCAGGTTTTATTTCTCCTATAAATATCTCATTGCCACCACCACGAGCCATCCCAGAATTGCCAACCCCACCCATTCCCTCGGTTTGTCCCTGTTTTTCTGCACTTCCATGAGGCACTTCCATCCCTCCCTTCTTCTCTGCCTCCCTCCTTCCTCTCGTGTTTGATTTCTCCAATAAATATTAAAATTCCATCACCATCGATTATCCCAGCATTGCCAACCGCACACATTCCCTTGGTTTGTCCCTGTTTTTCTGCACTTCCATGAGGCACTTCCATCCTTCCCTTCCCTTCTCCTCTCCCTCCCTCCTTCCTCTCGTGTTTGATTTCTCCAATAAATATTAAAATTCCATCACCGCCGATCATCCCAGCATTGCCAATCCCAACCATTCCCCCGGTTTGTCTCCGTTCTGCTTCACCAAAACAGAACAACGGGCGCCAAATATTTAACTCATAAAATTAAATTTCATTAAATCCCTCACTGACCCATATCAAAGATCCCAAATTTGACCTTGGAATCTTCTGGAACCTCAGATTCAGAGGGGAACTGAGTTGTCACTGAGAGTTTTTAGTCAAGGCTTGGTTAAAACTGACCCAAACCTTCAAGATCCAGCTCTTAGACCAAGCTTATTCTTAGGAAAATGAGTTGTGCCCATAACATTCTGTGGGTTTCCGTGTTTTTCCTGTCTTTCTGGATTTGGGATCAAATTTGCTCTCAAGTTTGGATCCCAAATTGAATCAAGTCTGGAATTTGGATCAAGCTGGCAAATCCAAACGGAGCTTTTCCAACAATCAGCACCCCAAATTCCCCGCAGGAGAAACCCCGCCCTCTTCTCTCTCACTCTCTTTCGGTTTCTAGGAGCTTCCTAAAATCCTGAATCTGGGGGTCTGATCCAGGGATTTCGTTTTCCATGCAGGGGAGAGGCTGACCGAGGAGGAAGTGGATAAATTGATGGCTGGGCAGGAAGATGCCAACGGCTGCATCAACTACGAAGGTGGGTGGGACCCCTGAAGGCTTCCTTGAGATATTCCCAAGAAAGTTTAAATCCATGGAAAATCTGGAGCAAAATTTCCAGATTGTAGCCCAATTCGGAGTCTATAATTCTTCTGATAAACCCCATCTATGGAAGGTTAATTATACTTTCCAAGGGATAACTGATCCTTCTTTTCCTCTTTTTTCCAGCTTTTGTGAAACACATCATGGCTAACTGAGCCCAGGTGAGTCTCCTCCGCCTTCCTCCTGGACTTCCGAGTCCTCATTCCTTTAGGATTGCCTGGAAACTTCCAGGGATAAATATTTCCCGTGCGCATTTACAAACCCCTGCTCCCAAACCTCTGGAAAAAGCGAGGAAATAGAACTGAGCTGACCAGAGAGGGGAAAAAATAGAAGGGAAAGAGATAAGAAGGAATCAGGAATGCTGACACCACTGGGAGGATAATTCGTGGTTTTCCATAAATGCGGCTCCCACCTCCTCCTGACAATGGATTGGTTTTCCTGGAAAAGGCCGGAGCTTTGTCCGACACATCCAAACCACAGCACCACCGAGGGCGTCTCTGTCTCACCCTCACCAAGGAGCTGGGCTTTGTTCCCAGGATTTCCTGGGCAGGGTTTATCCCTGTTTTACTGGAAAAGGTGCCCGCTGCCTTTATCTGGCATTCCCTGGTTTTTCTCCCCGCTCAGTTTTTGGGGAAGGAGTTGACCGATCCATCAGTTCTGATATCCCGGGAAAAGCTGCTCTCAGACTTGGTCTGGATGGTTTGGGTTTCCTCTGTTTGTTTTTAGTCTTTTCCCTCAGCTCTGGTTTATTTTTAGGCCTGGCTTTGGTTTGGCTTTGGAGCTGACCCGGCTGGGCTGTGGTGGCTTTTGATTCTGGGTTAAGTAGGAGTCACATCCAGGTTTTTTCAGGAATTCTGTGCCAAGATATAACTTAACTGAATATAAACTAGCTTAAAAAGTAACTGGATTTGGTTTGGGTTTTTTTCCTTTATTTCCATTTTTTTCCTATTAGAATCCTTTTTTTTCTTAAGGCATTTACCTTTGGGCTTGGACTTTTCCAACTGGTTCCCAGTTTTTGATATCAAAGACCAGGAGCCTTGGTGTAATCCCGATCCATGATCCTTGCTTGTTGTTTAGAGATGTTTTAAATCCATAATCCAAACCCAGCGCCAATGGGAAATTCCCATTCCGATGGAAAAAGTCACCCCAACCAATGTCAACCACTGGAGAAGAAAAGTGAGCACGGAAAGCTGGGAAGCTGAAAAGCTGGAATAAGATTGGGAAGCGCAGCTCAGAGGGTCTCGGATTCTGATGGGTTTGGAAAGGGACCTGGGAGCTCGTGATTCCCAGAAAACCAACATTCCTGGGATTTACCAATGAGCCTCAGCAGCATCATCCAGTGGTGGCCCTTCCACCTCTGCCGTGGAAGGTTTAGGGACAGACAAATGGAATGTTCACCCTGGAAGGAGAGAAGGTCCTTTGGCACAGGATCTGAGCCCAGTGGGAACCTGGAGCTGAGCCCAAAAATTAAGGAGTGGCTCCGTCTCTTGGCCATTCCCATGGGATGGGGGTAAGATACAGTGGAATCCTAATATCAGGATAAAATTGTGCCTTTCCTTTTCTCCTGATTTCCTGAGGGACTATTTTATATGGAATTTTCTTACCTGGCTTTCTCCAGGGGTTAGGGGCTGCTTCCCACATTTTCTCCATCACTGAGCACGGGACACTGGGATTGGGATGATTCCCTGTGTTTTGGCAGCTCCCGTTGCCGACAAGCCGAGGGTGATTCCTGGTGGAATTGTTGGTTCCTTCTTTCTTCCTGTAATTCTTAAAAATCTCTTTATCTTTCAGGACAAGAGAAGCGCCGAGAATTCCGGATGCCGGCCTTGGATTTTGATGTGCTGGAATTTCTCCTTGTTTTTCAGCCCAGATTCCCATTCCAGAGCTCCAAAATGTGCCTAAATCCCTGAAGATGTTTGGATGTTTTTGTTCGGTTTGCCTTGTTCGTCCATGGGAAGGGGTGGATCCTGTGGAGATCCAAGGGAAGAAACTGGAATGGGAATTATGAATCCCTGGGAATTTTTTTAGGATGCAGGATATAAACAGGAATACAAAATTGAGGAAAAGGGAGGAATTCTTTTCATGAATAAATCGATCAAAAAAAACAATTGATCCCTTTTTCCTTCCCAAACTCCGCCTTTTCCCTCTGTTTATGGAACATCAGTTGTGTAAATCCCAGGTGTGCAGGAATATCCTTCATCCTTAGGGAAAAACTGTAGAATTCCCAGAAATCAGCAGCAAACAAAACCCTGCTGACATTTTCTCTCTCTTCTTTGGATTAAGGAAATAAAATCCCAAATTAATGCAAAATTTGCTGAAATCCACCTTTTCTCCATGAGGATTCCTTCCCATTCCAATAATTTCCCTAGGAAACAAGGAAAAGTCTTCCCCAAAGGAAAACTGGAAGTTGTTCTAATAAACACATCTTGGTCCTGGAGTTTTTGCATTAAAAAATGGGATTTTCCACATCTTTGTTACCTCATTGTTTCTGTGTCCGTGTGAGGGAAGGGGAAAAGGGAAAGAAATCCTGGGAAAAACCTCAGCAGAGGCCAAGGAAAGTTGAGAAGCGTGGAAAATCACATGGATTCAGAGAGCTCCTTTTCCGGGGAATAATAATTGAAAAAGTAAGGGGAAAAAAAAAATCCTCTGGGGCTGGAAAGGGGAGAGGCCAGGAGCTGGTGGAGTTTGTTGGGAATGCCATGGAACCCGGATATGGAACAGTCCAGGAGCAGGAGGGGTTGTTAAAACAGGGAAATTCCGAGTTTAACCAAGGAAAGGTCAGTGGAACATTGGAATTCCGGGATACTGAGCAGGTCAGGACATTCCCACAGAGGGGAACTGCTGTGGACAAGAGAACACAAATGGTCAAATTCCATGGACACACAAACTGTCCTGGAATGGGCAGGGAAGGACCGGAAAGGAACATCAGCAGGGAGAGCAAATCAGAATAAATAAGGAATATCACTTCCTTTCCTTTCCTTTCCTTTCCTTTCCTTTCCTTTCCTTTCCTTTCCTTTCCTTTCCTTTCCTTTCCTTTCCTTTCCTTTCCTTTCCTTTCCTTTCCTTTCCTTTCCTTTCCTTTCCTTTCCTTTCCTTTCCTTTCCTTTCCTTTCCTTTCCTTTCCTTTCCTTTCCTTTCCTTTCCTTTCCTTTCCTTTCCTTTCCTTTCCTTTCCTTTCCTTTCCTTTCCTTTCCTTTCCTTTCCTTTCCTTTCCTTTCCTTTCCTTTCCTTTCCTTTCCTTTCCTTTCCTTTCCTTTCCTTTCCTTTCCTTTCCTTTCCTTTCCTTTCCTTTCCTTTCCTTTCCTTTCCTTTCCTTTCCTTTCCTTTCCTTTCCTTTCCTTTCCTTTCCTTTCCTTTCCTTTCCTTTCCTTTCCTTTCCTTTCCNTCCCCTTCCTCCCCAAAATTCCGCCTGATTTTAAACCCAAAGTTCCTCCTAAAGAATCCGCAGGTTTTTTTTTTCCTAGAACCGATTCCAGGATTATTTTTGCCCAGATGACCTACTCCATTTTCCATGGTTTTTTTTACCCAGGATGGGATTTCTCACCCCTTAGATTCCCTGTTTTTGCCTCCACTGTGGATAAAACCGCTCCAAACCACTTCAGGAATCGGCGACTTGAGCTCAATTCCCAGTTTTAGTTAGGGCAGAAATTCCCGGAATCCCCTGAAATCCCTTTTGCAGCTCTGTCCACTTCTCCTTCTTTAAAGCAAAGTGGCAAAAAGGACTCGTCTGTATTCCATAAAATCCCATCTCCCCCCGGAACTGCTCTGGGATAACGGGACTCTGGAAGATTCCCAGGAGCTGGATTGTGGAGCAGGGACCTCCAGGCTGGTTTTTCCTCCATTCCCTTCCCTTTTGCTGACTCCAGCGAGCCCCAGGCCCCTGGATGAGCCTCAACTCCAACACAGATAATCCATAAATTACCAAAACCTCGGGAAGACGGGAAGTGCCTGGAGCCAGAGCAGCACAGCCAAGGAAAACAGCTCCTGAAGATCCCAAAAATGCTCCCCCAGTGCCACCAGCAGGGCCAGGTTGGCTCCGGCTGGGCTGGGAATCGCTGCCAGAGGGGAACGTGCTCGGCCCATCCCAACTTCCCTGGATAAACACAGGACAGCTCCTCTTCTCTGTCCGTCCTCTCCGCAGGGCACGACTTCCCACAAATCCCCCCAGGGGCAAAAGGAACAGCAAACAACAGGGATGAAAAAGGAGAAGCCCATGAGGATGTGGCCAGATGAGCACAGAGCGTCCCCGAGGCCGGGTAAATATTCCAGACTTGGAGGGAATTTTTGCAATCCCATTTTACCTCTGGGCTTCTTTTTAACCCAGAAATCCCCCCCCCCAAAAAAAAACCCTCTGGAAGCCGCTCCTGGGCAGGGCTCCAGTGGGATGAACACCAGCAGGAATTTCTGGTTTAGTTTTTAGCTCCTAAGGACAATCCCTTATTCCTGGTTTCCCCCATAAATGTCCGGGTGCGACAGCCCCAGTATCCAAAAAAAAAAAAAACCTGGCAGGTTCAGCTCCTGCCTTTCCCACCTTTAGGACCTGATGGTGCTGGCTCCATATCCATGGATTCCAAGGGTCAGGTGCAGCTCCTGGGCTGGAGGAGCTCCGAGGCTCCCAAGGATCCATTTCCATGTCGGTGGCTCCATCTCCCAACTTCCCTTCACGAGCCAGAGATTCCCAGAATTGTTTGGGTTGGAAGGGGGCTTGAAGATCATCGAATTCCAGCATCTGAGGGACACCTGCCTCCATCCCAGGCTGCTCCAAGCCCCGTCCAACCTGGCCCTGGACACTTCCGGGGATGAAGGCTGAGCTCCACTCTGGGAATGACGCCGGGACAAAGACATTTGTGTGTATTCCCATAAAACCCGAGCTGGAATCTGCAAACTGAGTCCCGCAGAACCCAGTCAAGCTTTCCCGGATTAACAATTCCCAGAAATCCTGCTGCATCCCGCAGGAGATACTTTTGCACCCCACCTCCCTGAATTCAGGACAATTCCCACCGCTGAATTCCATGGCACTGATGGAGCCCCCAGCGCAAGTGGCTCAGGTGACTTTTTTTGGGGGATCCTGCATTTCCTTCCCATGGATCGGCTGCAGAATTGGATTCCAAACTTGGATATTTCCAATCCCAGGGATGTGCTGAGGATTCTTTCCCTGCATCGTTTGGATCCCCCCCTGCCCCCGAGTAAATTCAGAGCCTGAGCTGCGTCCCCCAAATCCCGCTCCAGTTTTTAGGGATTCGGCGGAACCACCCCAATTCCCCCTTCACAGCTGAGGGAGTTTTATGTCCTCTCCCAGAGTTTTTGGGGTTTTTTCCCACGTTTTCTTCCTCCTATTTTTTTTCCCTAGTGGAAAACCGCAACCAAAGTGCCCTCAGAGAAGAAAAACCCACCAATAAAACCCCCTCGATTCCAAGGGCGGAACTCCACAGCCTCCAGTTTGCAGCTGGAGAGGAGAAAAAAGGGATTTTTGTTTTTTTCCTGGAATTCCAGGGTGATCGGATTCCCGAGTTGCTCCATCCTTAACGGGCCATTAAAAGCAACTGCTCAACAACAAAAAGGGCATCATCCCGTTGGGAAAGTTAATGGAGCAGAACGTTCGGCTCCGAGCTTTTCCCCTCGTGTGGATGTTTGCTTGGAGAGGCTTTTAATGGACAACAGGTGCTGGAGGCAGAAATTCGGGAATAAACGGAATGGACGAGGGGCCAAAACAGAGCAGGGGGAGGGCAGGTTGCAAACGATAATTCCAGGGAATATTAATGGCAGCGCTTGGACCTAAAGGAGGAATTGCATTTCCATGATGACTTCCTGAGGTTTTGAACCTCCTGGGATGAGGCTGGGATTGGGCACGACCATCATTCCCCGGAATTCATGTGGGTTTTTTCCTTACAAACAGCTCAGAAAGTGAAAATGTTCTTTCCAAAGGGAGTATTCCAGCGTTTCGTATTCATATCCTTATTTCTCCTTTCGGTCTCGGGAACAAACGGAATTTTCTTTCCCTTTTTTTCTCCTTTCTCCGCTTTTTTCTCCTCCAGCGCCAGCAAAGGAAACCGGTGGCAGGAAAGCTGGGAAAAGGCAAAAGGAGGAATATTTTTTTGATCTTTTAATATTAGATTGATAGGGAAACATCAGGAATTACCAAGGAATTGTGAAAAATCTTCTTTATTCCGGGAAGATCATCCATAGGATGAATTTCTGGATAGAGCTGGAGGAAGACCAGTGACAGTAAAGCAAAAAAGCTGCAGATTTTGGCCCAAAAATCCCCCCCTTGTTACAAAAGCGTTACCAAGGGATGGATCCTGCCTTGATCCAGAGGATCCAGACAGGTTTATTCCAGGAGTCCGAGGAACGACGATCAGAGCAATTCTTGGAATATCTTTTTTTCCAACTCAACGGCAGTTTGCAAACAAATTTGGGATGGTGAGAGGGCAGGGAAGAGAGACTTTGGCAAAGCAAAGCCTTGTGGATTATCTGGGAACCTGGAACTTGGCTCTTTCCCGGAATATTCTTAAGGCTCGAGTTATGTGGAATTTGAACCTTAAAAAAAAAAGGACAAGAATTAGAAATAATTCTCATTTTCCAGAATTTTTGCCATTTCTACTCCCAGGAAAGAATTATCATTAGTTTGGGAAACGCCAGATCTTCGACATGCACATTCTGCCTTCTCCCAGAAAACATTATTTTTTGGGAGTAAAACACTTCCTCGGCTGTGGCAATTCCCTACTCCAACCCGAAACCTCGGGAGCGACACCAATTTTCCAAGTCTCTGGAAGGAGGAGCTCAGAGCAGAGGCTCTGGCACAGCCTCATAAATCCCAGCCTGGGAAACAACCACAGCTCATTCCCTGAGCTCATCCCGGCCCTCCCAGATTCCGAGTGTCCGTGGATGACGTCGGCTCCGTGTGCTCGGATCCAGCTTGGCTCCCGGAGCCGCCGTGGGCCAGCAGCACCTTGGCTCCTTTGGGAATTTTCACACTTCCATGCACTTGACCTTTGCATTGCGACTCTTGGCCCCAGCTCTTTTTTTTCCCTTTTTTTTTTTCAGGATTTCGCTCATTGAAGGAAAAAACCCCAAAGTGAGGAATCTGCCAGGGAATGGATCAGGAAAAACAAAACTATATAAAAAAAATACTTGTGACGAGCTGTTGACATTCCTGGGAACTCCAGAGGTTCCTCCTGTGTCAGGAAGCAGATGCTTCCCAACAGAAGCCACAAGGATGCCAAAATCCCAGGAAAAGAGGGGGAGATTGCAGGTGAGCAAGGAAAGGGTGGTAGGAAAAGCAATTCCCCGTGGGAAGGTTTCCAGTTTGGCTCTGGAATTGCGCTGAAGGTTGTGACGACTCTCCTTGGATCCCCCATCCCTGGAAGTGTCCAAAGCCAGGCTGGACGGGGCTGGGAACAGCCTGGGATAGTGGGAAGTGTCCATGCCCATGGGGTTGGAATGAAGGGATCCTGATTATTTGGGGGATTGAGAACCGAGGGGAATGGGAGCTGTTAATTGGAATAACGATGGGATACTCATCATGAGGGCTTACACAAGAGAGGCGGAATTAGGGAAAAGATTCCAAATAATTCCAGCCTGGGATAGTGGGAGGTGTCCCTGCCATGGCAGGAGTGAAATGGCATCATCCTTAAGGTCCCTTCAATCCAGCCCATTCCCGGATTCCCTGCCCCAGGCTCAGGACAGGCCATTTGTCTCCAGGGATCAGAAGGAGCCGCCTCATTTTCCAGCCACATCCCTCCCTCGCGTGCTGATGCCGCAATTCCAGGTGTGATTCCCTGCTCTCCCAGCTGACACCACAATTCCAGGTGCGATTCCCTGCTCTTCCTTCTGACACCGCAATTCCAGGTGCGATTCCCTGCTCTCCCAGCTGACACCGCAATTCCAGGTGTGATTCCCTGCTCTCCAAGCCGGCTGTTCCTTCCCTCACACATCCGACTCAGCTAAAAATTCCCGCAGGGATCAGCCAAGGGGAAATGCCCTCAGACCACCTCGGGACACCAAGGGAGCAGTTTTCATTTCTTTTCCTTTCTTTTTTCCTACTTTTCCATCCCTCCCAAATTGGCAGCAACGGATTTTGCAACCATTCCCACTCCTTTCCGTTTCCTGGATGATCCCAGCAAGTTATTCCTGCTTCCAAGAAAACAGAATGGGGGCAATCATCCCTCTTCCCTCCCTTCATTCCCAAATCACACACACAAAACTGGCGGGTTGCTTTGGGCTTGCTTTTTTTTTCCCAACAAAAAAGTTTGGAATTTACTTTTACTTGATTCCTGGTGGCATCAACATCAGGAAATAAGAGCTGCAATGAAGAATCCGCAGGGAGAAGCCTGGAATGTGGAGGGGTAAAATATTCCCAGCGCTTGCTCTGCGCAGCTCCCACAGCAGCACCAAAGGTGGAGTTGGGGACATCAGAACCCTTTGGAAGCTGGTCCTGGGATCTGAGCTTCCTGCAGGTAAAATTCCATCCATTCCGGGAATCCTGGAATGGTTAGGATTGGGAGGGACCTTAAGGATCACCCATTCCCACCCCCTGCCGTGGGCAGGGACACCTCCCACTATCCCAGGCTGCTCCAAGCCCCGCTGTCCAACCAGGCCTTGGACAATTCCAGGGATCCAGGGGCAGCCCCATCTGCTTTGGGAATTCCATCCCGGCCCCTCCCCACTCTCACAGGGAAGAATTTTTCCTAATGTCCCATCTAAATTCCCCCTCTTCCAGTTTAAGTCCATTCCCCTTGTCCCCTCTTCCCATATAAAAAGCCACCCTCTCTCTCCTTAAATCCTGGAATTCCGAACGTTTCCCATCTCCCAAGCCCTCCCTGTCCACGGTGGCTGTTTGGAACCTGAGGCAAACACGGGGATGCCAAGGAGCCCCTCCCCCCGGGAGTCTGAGACCAGCAGCTTCCAGTCTGAACGGAGACCATCAGTCACTCCCTGAAAATTCCCTCTGGGAATTCCGAGGAGGATGGGGACAAGCCTGAGCTCTTCCTCCCGGAGCTGGCTGGAACAGCCGAGAGCTGCCTGCCCTCGATCCCGTCGACTTCCTGAGCTCCACGGAAGCGTCCCTGCCAAGGCACGATGGAAAAGCACCGAAGTTATTTATTCCTCACAAATATTCCTGCAATCCTCCCGTTTCTGGGCCGAGGGAGGAGCTTCGCGCAGGAGAAGAACGACGGGGAATTAAAAATTTAACGCCTGAGGGTTTAAGCTGGGGTGGGATATTCCAAACATTCCCCGGCAGCTCAAAACGCTTTGGGATGTGGGGTTTGTTTCTAAAAAAAAAAGGATAACGGAATATTCCAGCCAAGAGAGCCTTCCACTCAAAACCACTTTTCCTAGATCCAGGAGAAGTCAGATCCAAATCGTGCTGCCAAAAAGAAAATCCTTGATTGATCCCAAAAGGTCTCTGGGATCAAATTCCGGTTCGCACAGCAAAAGTGATTTAAATTAATTTATTTAAATCAGGTAGGAATGGGATCCCACAGTTTCCAGGGAATAAAGCTTTCCTCCGCACAGGAGGGAAAAATCTCATTTCTGTCCTAGGAAATACTTTAAGGAATATAATTAAATAAATACTAAATATTTGAATGGATAGAAATAATAAATTAAATCTAATTCAAGAAATATTAACTATTTTAATGGCCATGAATAATAAATTAAATCCAATTAAAGAAACATTAAATATTTTAAAGAATATCATCTCGCCAGACGAATTTCCAGCTTGGAGAAGTTCTGAGCAGCCTTGGCACAGAGGGAAGGAAGAATTCCTTACCCTGGTGAGAAAGGAAGGAAAAGGAGAGGAAACTTCCCGAGGGTCGAGACGCCTCTGGTGACCTCCAAACACGGGGGCTGTGTTTGGGAGCTACCAGGAAGTTCCTGTTTTCCCTCTAAAAGTCTGGAAAGTTGGGTTTTCCAGACACTGCAAAGCCAGGCTGGTGCTGGGATTCATCCAAAGCTTTGGAATGGGAAAGTCTCCACAGGAGGGGATTTCTGGGAGCATCTTCCACGGTAGTTTAGTCAGGAAGAGGGAGCAGGGCTGTATTCCCACATCCCGATTTTCAGCTGGAGCAACAGCCAATGGCCTGGTGGGCTGAGGACCCATGGATTGGGAAAAATTGAACTTCGGAATGTCCAGGCAGCCTTGAATCCCAGGAAGGATTGGGTTGGAAGGGACCTTAAGGATCATCCCATTCCACCCCTGGCCATGGGCAGGGACACCTCCCACTATCCCAGGCTGCTCCAAGCCCCGTCCAGCATCCCTTGGGCACTTCCAGGGATGGGGCATTGCCATGTTTTAGGGGAATGACCCTCTGGAGTGGGTTTAGTTGCGTCCTTCTCGTTATTTCTGCCAGTCCCGTGGGTGAGGGGAGGAAGATAAAACGGGAATATCCATCCCAAACGTGCCCGGACGCTCAGGCGAGGGGACGCGGCACCGAATTCCGCAATGTTCGTGCTGATCCGGCTCTGCAGAAACGATCTCCCACGGGATTGTGCCACGGCAGAGGGCCTGGGGCTCCAGGACATCATTCTGGGAGCTGCTCCCGGCGGCCCCATGGAAACAAAACCGCTCTTGAGAGGAGCAGGTTTTCCTTGGCTCGGTCCGGCCGACGGCATCCCAGGAGCCGGGCCTGGCTTAGCCTTGGGAATGCTGGGTCTGATCCAGAGAATCAGAATCCACAGGGAATCTCTCCACGGGCTGCAGCAAGGCTTGGATCTGACCCAGCCGTGCAGGAGCACCTTCGTCCGTGTGGGAAAACGGTTTTCCTTGAATTCCCTCGTGCGGAACAATTACAAAGCTCCTGCTTTTTAATTTCTCCTTCCCCTCCACTTTTAATTTGTGTTTTTCCTTGTTTTTTCTCTCTCCTTTGGCAGCCGCTGCTCTGGAAAAGTCAGAGGAGAAACACGATCAGGATGTTTTCCTCACTTGTGGCTGCCCTCAGCGTTATCCCGAGGAACGGGGCTGCTCCTTATTATCCAGCATTCCCCATTTCATGCAGAATTTTTATCTGGAGCTCCAGGTTCATTGGGAAAATTGAGGCGGTGCAGCGCAAAAATGCTTTTTACTGGATTGCTGGGATCTATTTCCTTTTTTCCAGGCAATTGGGATTGAAATTTATTTCTTATAACTGGATTTCTGAATTAATTTATTATAACTGGATTTCCGAGTCGATTTGAGTGGATTTCTGAGCTTACTCGAGTGGATTTCTGAGTTTATTTGTTATAACTGGATTCCTGAATTTATTTCTTAGGAGTGAATTTCCGAATTTTAAAGATGATCCCATTCCTACCCCTGCCACGGGCAGGGACACCTCCCACTATCCCAGGCTGCTCCAAGCCCCGTCCAGCCTGGCCTTGGACACTTCCAGGGATCCAGGGGCATCCAAAACTTCACAGGCAAGAATTCCTTCCCAATTTCCCATCCAAACCCACCCTCCTTCAGCTTAAAGCCATTCCCGCTTTTACTCCGTGTTTAGATTATAAATATTTATGGGGGAAAAGAACCCAGCCCAATTGCCCTCTTTACCAATCGTTTCCTGGGATATTTGGTGGCATCAGACAGCTCCTTTTTGTTGGAAAAGGCAACAAAATGGTCCTTCCATTGTTCGGCGGGAATGGTGTGAATCCCGAGGGACGAATCCGTTCCAGCCCATGGATCATTTCGCGTTATTGTCATTCAGTGACTTCTCCAACAGAGGTTTGGAAATTTCCATCCTCTCTTTGCTCGGAGCCACGGTCGCCCCAAAAAAATTGAGTCTTTGCCGTGTTGTTTCGTGGGATAGAAACCATGAGGAATTCCAATGAAAAGTCTCCCACTGTTTTGTGTCCCTAACTCGCTGGAGGAGGAACACTTTGACCTCCCTGAGATGAAAATGTTCTACTCCAACTTGTTGAAATAGGGCTTTGTCTGGGGTTTTCCCCTCGCCGAGCTCCGCTCCTCTGATGTGGGTGCGGGAGAGCCGGAGCCTCCGAAGGGTTTGGAATGTTGTTTCTTTTGCAGGATGAAAGTTTTATGGCGAAATTATGCCTCTCGTCATGGCCCGAATCAAACCCTGCGGAAGGATTTGTGCCTCGGAACGAGCACACGGGGAGCAAAGGCTTCCAGGCCGCTCTTCCCGCAGCGCTTCCACCACAACTCCCACAAAGCCGCGAATTAATGGGACAGCGCTCCGGAACTGATCGGGAATTAAATCCCTCACACCAGAGCAGCAGCACGAAAACTTTGGGACGCGATTTATTGGTCGGACGTTGAACATTTCCCTCCTTCTCCAGGATAATTCAGTTTTACAAGAATTTTCTGGGCAGAAATAATTAAAGGAGAAAAATGCTGAGCATTCCAATCCATCGATCCTTTGGGAGGGTTGAGCTCCCAGGAAAACTCCCAGTGCAGGAATTATATCCAGTAGTTTACAGAACCTATGGCTCTCTGTACGTTGTATATGAGGTATTGCAGTACCATGGAATCCTGGAATGGTTTGGGTTGGAAAAGAGCTTAAGGATCATCTCATTCCAGCCCCATCCATGGGCAAGGACACATTCCACTATCCCGGAGTGCTCCAAGCCATGCCCAACCCGGCCTTGGACACTTCCAGGGCATCCAGAGTTTCTCTGGACAATTAAATCTGTAAGTTTGTGTTGCACCTGACGTGAGGCGATCACAATCCCGAGTGGAAGCCACAACAATCCCAGCGAAATAATAATGGAATGCTTGGACAATCCAGCTCCTTCCCCTTTATGGCCAAGGAGTTGCTCCTTCTGCAGCGAATTCGCCTTTGCACCGGGACTGGGGTCGCTTAGGCAGGAAATATTTAACTGGGCACAGTGGGATTTGAAGGTTGGACTCGGAGGTCTTTCCCAAGATTCCAGGAATGGAAGATTCCAGGGTGGAATCCCAGACCTCCGCAATCATGGAGTCCAAGCTGGGCCCCATCCCCACCTTGTCCCCAGCCCAGGGCACCGGGTGTCATGTCCAGGAATTCCTTGGACACCTCCAGGGATGGGGACTCCAAACCGCCCTGGGCAGCCCCTGCCAAGGCCTGACCACCCTTTCCATGAGGAAATTCCTGCTGGTGTCCAACCTGAGCCTCCCCTGGCCCAGCCCGAGGCCGTTCCCTCTGCTCCTGTCCCTGTTCCCTGGGAGCAGATCCCGATCCCTGCCTTGCTGCAGCCTCCCATCGGGGAGCTGTGGAGAGTGGAATTTCCGTGAAATGGGATGGAAATCTGTGCCATATTCTGGGTTTTAGATCCTCACTTCTGGGCCTTGAAGCAGCTTTGACAGATTTGGAAGTGGATTCCTTTTAAAGGGAAAAGATTCCTGGTCTGAGGGACGGCTACCGGAATTCAGCCTCCGCTCCGGGCTGTGTGCGCGGGAGCGCAGCACAGCTGGGAATTTTCTCCAGACACCGAGTCCCAGCCTAACTCCAGCCCCTGCCAGCCTGCCAGGAGCTCGGGAAGCAGGAAAACAGCACCTCCGGGGAAGTTCCTCTCAGGTCGCTCTGTGTGGAAAAAACGGGAGGCTGGGAAGGTGGACGGGGGATCTCGGTTCCAGCGGAGCCTGGAGCGTTTCTCCTCAAGCCATGCCAGGAGCAGGAAAAGGAGCTGGGTTTTGTTCTTGTCGCAGAAGCGAGAGCACAAGGCTTGGAATCCCCTCGGAAAACACATGGAATTTCTTGAGGAAAAATCCCTGCACACACAGAGCCGTCTGGGCCTTTTTTTAGGAGCTGGAAGTGAGACTTTCATCTGGATCGAATTTCCTCTCGGCTGGAGCTCCCATCCAAACCTGCCGGCCAATGGCAACGAAACTCCAGCCCGACTCCGCTCCTAATTGTGCTTCCTTGTTTTCCTGCCGCTGGTTGGGATTGGGTTTGCAAGCGACGCCCGAAATATCCCAGGACAGCAATTCCACACAAACAGGGCCACGCTTCCCCGTGTTTGTCCAACCCCAGGAATAATAATGATAATTACAACAATAATAAACCCTGGCTGATTTCTAGAGGAGCCTTTGGAATTGACTCCGTATCCACTTCCAGAGGATGGATGCGGTTTATCCTTGCTGGAAGCTAGAAATTTAGGAATATTCCAGGAGCTGCAGCAAAGGAGAGGAAGATGGGAGGAAAGGGGGCCCTGGGTGGCGGGAGGGATTTTGGGGCTCTTCCAGCTGCTGCTGCCATGGCTGGGAGTACCTGGAAAGAGGGAATGGGGATTTGCCAGGGAAAGAGAAGGAAGGAGAGGAGCAGTGGGAGAAGGAGAACCCCGAGGAAGCTTCAGGGTGATGGAATCCAGAAGAAGGGAAGATAGAATTCCATAATTCCAAAATGTCTTGCTGCAGGTCTGTGCATTCATCCCATATTCTGCAGTATTCCTTCTCTTTTTTGGGGAGGGGATCCGAGAGGCAAGTGGGGAGAAAGGAGGAATTTTGCATCCAGACCAAAGGGAAATGCACTTGGCGAAGAAGTTTTTGGGATGTGTTGGGAGCAGGGTGATGTCTCCCAGCATGGAAGAGGGATCAGGGCAACGGGAATGAGGAGAAGGAGGATCCCGAAGGCTCAGGGAGGGAATGGAGTAACAACCTGCAGGGCCAGAGTGTCCTGAATCCCTCTGCACTTCCACAGGTTGCCCTGGTGGAAAAGGGGAGCGGTGGGATGGCTGCGGAGCCAGAGGAATCTCGGATCCAGCTGCCAGGCAGGATGGACACAGCGCAGGAGGAGAGGCCTTCGGAAAGGCCAGACCTGGAGATCTGCAACCACACCAACATCCAATGCCAGGCCACGGGATTTAACTCCC
>VWPU01005980.1:0-53011 GCA_013398955.1 Callaeas wilsoni
CCGCCGCCGCCCCCGCCGCACCCCTGGGAGCGGGTTCGCCGGGGCCAGGTAGGAGCCGGGGAAGCTCCGCTGGGGCGCTGGGGGTGCCGCCCGCCGCAGGCAGGGGTGGCCAGGGCGGCGTCCGGTCAGCCGGGAAGGGGCTGTCAGGCGCGGAGAGCCTGCCAGAGGGCTGCGGGAAGGGCCTCGCTGGGGCCGGGGCCGCGCCCCCGTGCCCGGTCATGGGGCGAGCGGGGCGGCTGTGGGCGAGGCGGGGGTGGCGGGGCCGGGCCCGCGAGGGGAGCGCAGTGTTGGAGCGCGGGCGGTCGTGTCAGCACCAGCTCCTTTCCCCGCACCCTTCCCTGTGACACCCACGGTACCAGGGCTTCGGGCTTGGCGATGCTCTCGGGGGAGAGTCGGGGCCTACAGCGGGTGTTTTGCTGCAGCTGGTGTGGAACTGTATGGTAGGACGGGCACCCCCGCCTTGTGGAAATGCTCCCCTTGCTGTTGCAGGTCCGAGGTGAGCATGTCAGCGGGAGGAGGGGACACTATAAAAGTGGCCGATGTAAATAGTGAGCCCGGGCCTGGCGCGCCGGCCCCCGGCCCGACGTTATCGCTGTTTTCCTGGTGAATCACTCGCCGCTGCTTTAGGAGTGGGCGCTTCTTCAAACTCAGTAATTCGGTGGAAGGTTTCGCTCCGCTTCGCATGCAGTGCAGGGCACTGCGTCTTAATTGAAGAAGCCCAGTGATAAAATCTCAGGATACTTTGTCAGAAACAATGTGCTGCTGTGCTGTGATCCCCTCCACAAGCCGTTCAAAGGCAGAGGGCTGTGCCAGCAGGGCGAGTGGAGCCCTCCTGACGGGTCATTATACGGGCTCCTGCTTTGCCAGCAGTGCAGCCCTTCTGCTTGGAGCTTGTGCAATTGCTCTTAATAGAAACGAAGGAAAAGAGGACCAAAAAAAGAGTTAAAATATGTCGAAATTAGATGAAAGTGGTGCTAAATAGTGGCATTGTTATAAACTGTGTCTGTATTTGCTTCATGAAGATGGCTTTTGTAGTCTTTGGAAGAATATGAGGTGACACTCCTCTTGGTGGCTTACGCTGAAATGAAACTCTTGGGAGAGGAGAAGAAAAGAGGCCATGAGCTATATGTAGTCATTAGCACCCTGGTGGGCCTCAGAGAGACTCGGCATGCATTGCAATCAGATTTTGTGCAAAGGTAACTCTCCCTCGGTGTGTTTGATCTGAGCACTTGGTTCAGTGTGAGCAAGCTACCATGAGGGAGAATTGGGTGGGAACATCTAGCACACCAGATATATCAGGCTTCTCATCCATCTTCTTTTTCCCATGAGATGTTTTTTGCCTACCAGCAGCAGAAGAAACTGGGAACTTTGAAATGGTCGTCTCAAGTCCATTTTCAGACTTCCCATTCCTGCTCTTCCCCAATAGTTCCAGTCTTGTGTTCATTTTCCTATTCCTGCTTCATCATAATGCCTTTAAATGCCTTGTGCGCTCCTAGGAAACATAATTCTCTTACTTAAGGCATTTTGCCAAGCACTGATATGTTCTCTTAGGCTTATGAAAGCTATGCACTTCCTTCACCTAGTTCATAAATATCAGTGTGGATGAATCAGACAATTATAAGCATGTTAATTTTTATCCATATATGCTAAGCATCGGTGATGCATTAGGCCTAATAGAATTTCAGGCTTCTGTAATCTAGTTTTTCATGCTGAGCGGCTTAAATGTCCCTGCTTTAAATTGCATCTTTGTTCAACAGAATCATTTTTAGGAAAAGTTACTAAACCATTGACCAGTGGCACAATCTAATAATTATTTCAAAAAAACACAAACATAGAGCTGTTAGATGATGCTAGCTTGGTTTTGATAGGTTTCAGCATCAGTAATGTGGCAAGGCTAAGGGTATTGTGGAGAGTGAGTAGGAAGTTACTTTTGATGTCTCTTGTGTTAGTGTTGATGCAGTTTTAAATAAACTTCACTTGCTTTTTCCTACCCTATGTGGATTTAAGTTTGACTTCTACTTGAAACTAAAGGATAAAAAAAAATCTGGAAACTTTTCTTTTAAGAAGGCAAGAAGAATTTAATTTTACTGCAACTTTGTTTGCATATTTATTATGCTCCACAGCTGGTTTTGTATTATGGGGACATACAGACTGCCTGTGGACCAGGATTTCAGCACATTAGGAGCTGTAAAAGCACCAAGTGGGAAATGTAATATCAGTCTCTGAATATTTTAGCTTAAGTATAAAGGAGAAAAAGATGTAAGTCCGGAAAAAAAAAATAAACCTCCCTCATCCCCTAGGAAAAAATAATGACAAATGTAATGCTCACCTGTATCTTACTAAGTCAGTTGCTATGAGTCAGTTATGAGAATTCCTCAGGTGCTGTAGCAGGAGGTCCTCATCTTTTCTGTAGCTAACATTGTCACTTGCTGAAGTTTTTCAGCAGTTCATCACTTTCGCCTGTGTTCTCACCCTACTTGAAGAATTTTGCACTTTTTTTTTTTGAGAGGGGCAGTAGTTTATAAAGGAAGCCACATATTGTTTAGGAGAAGCTTTGTTACTGTGACCTTTATTTAGGAAAAAAAAAATCCTGTAAGGAAAGCCCCATGACTTGTCTCTGGATACTTAAAGGCATAAAATCAGATTTAAATTCAGATCAGATTTAAATTTTCAAGTGTTCTATGGAATGCAGTATGTACTTTTGCTTTCTGAAAGTTAAGGGCCCATGTAAACATTTCTAGGTCCTAATGCTATAATATTGCTCAAACAGTAAAGCTGTTGCTTAAGGGTTCTTATCCTAATATATATGGGCTAGATTTCCGGGAGAAGGAGGATTCTTTGAATATATAAATGAGAAAATACAAAATAGATTAGGTGCTTATTAACTGTAGCTGAATGGAGCCTGCAAAATATGCAGGTGACTGCTGTGAGATCTAACATGTGTAGTGCCTGTCATGTCATTGTTTCGTCCTGATGGAGCTCTCAGGAACTGGGGAGCTGCTTAGATGTGGAGACTCTCTTGTCTCTACATTCATAGCCAATGGAAAAGTAGATTTTTTTCTTATGCCTGACAAACACATTTCTAGAATATATGTTGATAATAAGGTTAATTTTTTCTTTTGGTCTGGAGTGACCGTGTGATGTAGGAACCAGTTAATGCAGAAATTATGAAAAATATATTTAGTCCTTTAAATTCTTTAAACCTCAATGTACAATGAGGTCCTGCTTCAGTTAGTGTTAATGAAATGTTCTGATTTTTCATTTCATTTGTGCCTTGGACTTTCTTCAGTAGCTTGACAAGCTGAATTGCCACTAGGTATACCCCCTTTCAGAGGCAGAGATGTTGAGCAGAAGATAAAAGGTACAATCTGAAACTCGCACCTGACTGAAACTTTTAGAGGAACTGAAGACTACCACAAGGGCAGCTCCATTCCAGTTTGAAGGCAAAGTGTACTTCCTGCAACTGCAGCAGGCTTTTAACTTCCCTATTTTGTAGGCTGTGCAGCCAGTAATACTGAAATACATCACAAGAGAGTAGTTAAATGCTGTGAAAGTGAAAAGGGGTAATTTCTATGGAAATTCAGTGTCTTGATAAATGCTCCTATCACCCTGGATGGAAGGAAGTGCTTGGTGCATGCCGGTTTTTTTCCTGGTCCTTGAAACCCTGACCTTGTCTAGGTCATTAGCAGTTGACTTTCCAAGGGCTCAGCTTATCTGTGTTTTCAGAGGAGTTTGAGTTACTCAGCACTAACAAGTGAAGGGGGTATGAGTGGAAGGAGGGTGTTCATCTGGTTCAGATGCCCATGTTGCTGTGAGAACTAGAAGGAGAAAGTGTGGTGAAGACTGGGAGGTGGTGGCAGCTGATGGCTGTCCTCTTACCTCTCTTTCTATCTGTTCCCCAGACCAATAAGTTGGTGACTTATTCTGTCACCAACCTGTATTGTTAAAATACTCAGGAATAGCATTGTTAGTGGAAGAATGTGCATGGAATAAACCAGCTGTGAATTTACATGGCTATCCTACAAATTTACTATAAATCTTAAGTATGTGAGTTGATACAAAGAATTGTGTCAACAATTAGAGAGATCTACATGTGCAGTTGAAAAGCTGAACTATATCCTGTGGACTTTGCAGTCTGTCATCTGAACATCTCATTATCTGTTGTGTTTGGCTGTAGTAGCAAGTTGAAAAATTCTTATGTATTGAACAATCTGTATGTTTTTCAGTGTAGTGGAGTGTAACTTGTTTGAAGATACTTACAGTTAGCTGTAGAAATTTGCAAGACAAGAAAAGGAAAGCAGTAACTGCTTTTGCCAAGACTTGGATAAAATATTCAGTGTATATATCTTGATTGTAAAGATGTTCCTGAGAACAATGCTGGTTGGTGAACACAAATACGAAAGAAGAAACAACAATCATGAAATAAAGGTAGAAATTTGCCATCTTTTCTCCTTAATATCAGCATTTTAACCTTACCATTTAACATATGTTTAACTCTTAACATTAACTATAATATTTAACTTAGAAGTTTTCTAGTCAGTGGCATTGTAGTTAGCTTGCTACTAAGGTGCTAGAAATAGTCATAACTTTTAAAAAAACTTGTCAGCAGTTCTGAGAAATCTTTTTCAAACTTAGTTTTTAGGTGGTTTCTTTGGATTTTATGCCTATGATTGTGTTTTTCACTGAATTGGTGGATTTCCTTACTTAGTCAATACATCAAGGTATAGAGCCATTTATTTGCTGTAAAGTTAGCATGGCTTTGGTCTTACAATACAAATTCAGTGCAATGTTGCCTGGAGTTTCCAAAAAGATCAAGGGTTGTAATGCCAGCTTTGGCCCAGATAAGTGGGATTTAGGCTGGCTGGCTGACTGACTTCAGACTTTAGTCAAAATAATTTGAATCTGCATGTGGTACAGACAAAGACAGGAAAAGACCCTGCAGACAGCTATCAATGACTCGCGGGGGATAGTGCAGCAAGTAGAAGAGTGCTAGTCGCCTAGTCTGCAGTCAGGTTGTTCATTACTAGGGAACACCTCAGGGCCTGAAGACCCCAAGCAGGGTTTGGGATCGTAGTGAAGCAGCCATTGCAAAATCATGCAGGGTTTGTCTTCACGGTAGCAGCAGCTTTTTCATGTGGCACAGGTGATGTCACCTGCAGGGCAGCAGGGGTGAGCCTGACCTCTGTAGTTACATCCCTGGTGAAGTTTTGGTGGGATGTACAATGTCAGGACCAGTACAGTGTCTTGGCTCCACTAGAGATCATTTCATATTACAGAGATATGAAAACAGTCGCATTTTAAAACAACCAGGGTATTGCTGCCTGTATTAATACAGGCATTTCCGAAGGTGAAAGGAAATAATATTTGGCAACAAGGACTGTTAATTGTTTGCATTTAAAAAAAAGTTTGTAAGGACTTGAGTTTGCAAATTGTAGCACAGCTGGTGTCATACTTGACAAATCAGTTGGCCTTTTCACTTCCTTCTTTTCACACACATTAAAAGTGCTTTCCTTTTCTCTGTACCCGAAACTGAGTTTTAGCAGTGTCTCTTAACCAGAAGCTGACAGGCCAGGCAAGAGGACATTGCTGGGAAGGCACACGGTTTGGGTTGAACAGTGGAAATGTGGGGAAGTGACAAAATTAAAATATTCAAGCCGTGAAGGTGATGTGCAGGAGAGCACAGCATGGATGAAACTGTGGGATTGTGTTGGATGTGCGTGTGCTTGATTATTCTGCATTCTCACTGCAGAAAAGATAAACTGCCAGTTTTGATTTGCACAGGTATTGTAATCCATGTCTTCTTAATTTCGGTTTAGCATATGAGCATG
The DNA here is from genome assembly GCA_013398955.1 of Callaeas wilsoni. Classification (NCBI taxonomy): domain Eukaryota; kingdom Metazoa; phylum Chordata; class Aves; order Passeriformes; family Callaeidae; genus Callaeas; species Callaeas wilsoni. Next base: position 5,829 of record VWPU01005980.1, read on the forward strand.
ACCTTGTGCTGAAATTTGATCTGGATGGATGGAAAAACACCCCTAAAAATGTGTTTGAGTACCCAAGTTGTTGAGAAATTAATTCATATTGACAAACACAGCAGCTGAAACAGAATAAAGTGCTAATTCATAGAATTTAGGTGACACTGTGATAAACTAAAACTGAAGTTGATACAAATGATTGGTGTTTAGAGGAAACTGGGTGCTGCCTTCTTTCTGATCTCTTGTGTGATATCTACTGAGGTTTTTTTCCAGTGGTTACTTAGGCTCTATTTTATTGGTGAGATGGGTGATACATCGTATGTAAATAACAATATAATTACTTTGGGACATAACTCTTCAGAGGGTTTGGCATTTTCATGTTAAACATACAGTTTTTTTCTGGAATGGCAACAAATGAAAATTATACTATTTCTTTGATTACAGTGAGGAAAATACGTAAGAAGTTTGACAGAGAATAAACTCTATCTTTGAAGTACAGTGCTTTCAGAAAGGATAAACATTAGTGTATGGAATTTTCTTTCATCTTTTCCCATGTATTCTTCTTTCAGATGATGAAGACCTTTATAAACCAATGACCAAAACATAATTATTGTTTTCTGTAGGTAAAGACCGACTCTTTTCCTGTCGTGGATGACCTTAACAGCAGATCTACTCAGCCATGTCGTACGGATCAGGTTTTGGGGATCCTAATCAACTAGCCCAACGCATAACTTCTAATATCCAGAAGATCACACAATGCTGTAAGTTGCATTCGTGGATGTTTTGTGTAAAATTTTAGTAATAGTGGTGCCCCCATTCGAGGTGAGTTTTCAGATTCATTCATGGGAATTCATTCCAACTCCGCCTGCTCATTTGGCAGGTTGGCGGCACTCCACACAGCGTGTCCAGTCCTTCCTTCATGTATTCAGTTAGCGGTGATCTGCCACAGCAAGTACAGATGGTGTCACTCTCTATTCACCGGTTTTGTCCTGGCCAGTTAAAGGGCACCTTAGGATGGTAGGTTGAGGTGTTTTCTGAGCAAGGATTGCATCAACTGTTTGCTAAAGCTTGAATTGTTTAGCAGGACAGAAGCTGTAGCCTTGCAGCTTCCCCTTGGGAGTACGTCTGAGATATGTAAATAAGATTCTGCAAGTTTTGATATACCAGTGCTTGGTTTCGTGCCACCTAATTTTTTTAGTCACCAAACTGGGGTATTCAAGCTAGAGGTTAGTTAGGCTGCTGGGATTTTCAATCTTTTTTCCCTTTTCCTGCATTTTCCATTTTATTTTTAATGTGTGTGTATATGAAGCAAATACAACTTGATTCACAAATTATGCAAAGTATATGGTTCATCAGAAAGGAGGTAGTCATGAACAACATGTGGCTAGTTTTGATTCATGTGTTTTATGTCGTGCAGGATGCAGAGTGCATGCAGAATTGAGTATTTTAATATTCAAAACTTCAAATTAATTCTGATCAGTAAAGTATGTCAGTTTTTATTAAAATTTTGATATCTGTTTTGCAAAACAAGTTCTAGAAGTTGGTATTTTTAGCACAGGTTAATGGCACAGATTGGGTTTTTCCTATTTTTTCAGTTACATTTTGTATTTGTTTCCAGAAAGAATTTCTTAAGATCTCAACAGACAGGAACAAAAATTGCAATTTTGCCTTATTGGAAAGTTTCTGTACATTAGGGTTGTATTTCCACAACCTAAAATTAATAAACTGACTCTGTAAAAGACCTTAGGCTTTATTTCCTAAAATTTGCTCAGTGAATTCATTCAATCTGATGGCTTCTAACTTAGTCTTCCAGAGGCAGCTGCCAACCTGTGACAGACACTGAGGCTCCAAGATGTAAAAAATAAGGGGTTTTTGTCAGGTGAAAACATAAAGTGAAGTCAGTGATTGAAACTGATTATGTATTGTGAAGGTTGCTGAACATAATTAACCATCTTGTGCTGGACTCAGTGATTTCTTAATCTCATCTTTCTCCTTCTGTCCCTTCTCTTCCTTCTTCTGTGTGTCTCCTAACAGCAAGCTGCCCATGCATAGATAGGAGATACGTCTGAAGACTTATCTGCAGTCTTGCTGTCTTTTGTATTTTGAAATTTAGATGGCTAAAGTCTGAGCAATAGATAGGTGCTACTGCCATTCCAAGACCCAAGCCCAAATGTCTCCTAGCCGCACTGCTGCATGGCTTCAGAAACAAGAGCTTTGCCCTGAAAAGCTCCAGCCAAGCACTTTTCTACTTCTGGTAGGGACACAGCTAGATTCCATCCTTTGCTCTTCTGTAGATCTGACTGAACTGTAACCCCTCAGTTACTCTTGCAGTCCACTTTCTGTTAGATTTTATAAGAATCTGGATCCTATGGACATCCTGAATGTGTTTCCTGAACTGAAGTCTCTAAGGGCTTATGTACCCTTTTCTAGTTGTTTTTTTTTTTCCCCATGTATAATACCTGTCCTGCTTTCTATTGGAATGTGTGAGCTGCAGGAACATCCAGGTCAGATGGGAAGAAACCTGCAAGCTTAGGCACCTATAGCGCTAGTGAGATGCTGAACATGTCTCTTAGACTGCAATTTATGATCTTGGTTGGAAAGGAAGGGGGAGAGACACAGGAATCTTGACCCTAAATGCGTGGGTTTCCATCTAAGCAGTTGACTTGGTTTTGCACTTCTGCCCAGAAATGCTAAGCATTTGTGAGAGGCATCAACACATTTTAATTCTTCTTGGTTTACCTGGAGGTGTGTAAATACTCTGATTTTCAGAGTGAGACTAATAGAGGAAGAGAATTTCATTTCAGATCACCAGACTGTTTCAGGGGGTCCCTCAAAACTAGTTCACACTTCTGCTAACATGCAAGCAAAGTGGGAATACTACTGCTGAGATGGAGATGAGATACAGATTAGTTGAAAGGAATCTGGCTCTTCCAGCCACAAGCTGACCCTTTAACTTGTTGGAAAAATACAGAAGAACTTCCTATATTAGGTAAAACCATGCTGCCTAAGATTTCGTAATACACCAGAGTTTATAGGAAGTAGCATGGTGGGAACAACAATCTTTACTGTAACATTTCTTCAAGGTTGAATTATTACATACTCACCTTCCAAGTAATAAATCTGATCTATTTCAAGATAAAATACGTATTATAAGTACCTCACACTTCATAATGCATGGGTAGGATGCTGTTGTTGTATTAATACTCTCCTTTCTTTCCTACTTCATCTAGCCCACTGTTATCGATTGTCTAGGAAAGCTCCTTTCTATGCTTGTTTAGCACACTACTTCAGTAATTATATCAGTTGCAAGATAGTATTCTTTTTGGTTTGGGTTGTTCTCTGTTAATGGAAGGACCTACATTTGTTTGGTAACATCTTGGTTAGCCTTTCAGCTTTAAAAAACAGATTTCATTATCTGTTGATCCAATCATGCCACTGATTGTTTTGTTGAAGATGTGTTGAGAGCTTTAAATTGCTTCTGCCTTGTACAAACCTTTGTTCAATTACTGCAATAAATGCTATCTGTACTGGGCTGTTTGAGTTTCTTTGGAGGGGAGGGTGTTGGTGAGTCTTTTTAGGACCTTAAAGATTGAAATTGAGCTAGCTAATGGGAAGCAGCACATGCTGCTGTCTGTACTGTGAGTTCTCTTACACCTGCCTGTGTTTGAAATCTCCAGCTCCAGACCATTCTGCGTATTAGAAGCTTCTTTCAGCTGTTCTTTGGAGAAGGGTCTGTGCTTTGTTTCGCATTGCTGGAGAAATAAGTGATTATAAGATCACTTAACATCTGGAGAACGGAGTCTGCTTTCCTCAGCCTGGAACTCACATTTCATCAGCAACATCTCTGGGCTGAGATTTAGGGAACTAGTCTGTTGGGTATTTCTCTATTACTTTTGTTACAGCTGTTTCACTGAGAAGCTGGAGTTGCACAACTTAAGGCTGCTCTTGACATCTGAGGAGAGCAGCGGGCCTCAGGCAGGAGAGGGAGAGTTAGGCTCTCAGACCCACTCTTGGAGTTTTAGAGTATCCATGTGACTCCGAGCAATGCTCTGAAGTCTGGGGAGTCTGAATCACATGTGCTTGAAGTGTTGTGTGCTGAACCTCAGTGAGGTCAGCGATGCCTGCAAGCCATGTCTCGCTGGTTTGGTTTTGGGTCTGTGTTAACAGTTATGAGAAGCAGATCTGCAGACAGCTAAGGGAATTTTAGATTTAAATAATAAAGCCAAAGAAGTGTATAATGAGCTAGACTTAGGCAGCTGCTAAATTTCTGTCTTACTAGAACACAACCGATGGTTAAGGTTTGATGGTCTGTCTGGATTCTAGTCCAAAGTAACTGTAATTCTCATTCCAGGCCTATATTATATCTTTTTATAAAATCTAGGTGACCTACATTTCATATTTTTAAAGTCCAGTGCATTTAAAGGTGGTTGGGGTTTGTCCCTAACTTTCTGAATATGAAGAACAAGAATATGGAGGAGACAATATGTGGAAGAATATATGTGGGATGTAAAGCTCCAACCTGTCTGGTCCTTGCAGACAGAGAACCTATTATCAAGGTGATTTAATCGGTGTTTACTGAAGGAGCAGTTGTTCTAGAACTGGGTTTCACAGGTAGCACTCTCACTTGTTTGGCAGCTTAATGGCAGCTGCTATTAACTTGAGACAAATCTAAATGCCTTTCTTCATTATTTCCTTGAAATATTTCCTCTTGGTCACTTGTTTGCAGCAACTGGATAGACGAGGAATGAGTGCGATGCACAGATACAAGATGAGCTAGCAAAATGTATTTCTCTGTGACAAATTCTGCCTGCATACAAATCTGTATTTCTACCAGGCAGGTTCACTTGCCCTACTGGGATATGCCTAGGAGGATGAGCGCATTGAATCTATATGTGATTGGGGTTTTTTGGTTTTTTTTTTTTTTGACCTCCCTCTCTTTTGGAAGGGCATACAATTTTATAAATCTCATCTTCCAACAAGTGGAAAGATGAAAGCAGATTAAGCGAAACAAACAAAAAGCCTAATTTAAAGACTTTAAAATATGTAGCTTTCAGACTTCTCACAACTGAAGATGAGGCAGAGCAGTTCTTTGAAATCTGACCATTTTCTGCATTTTAAAGAACTGATTCTCCTTGTGTGGGTAAAAGAGGGAAAGCATTTTATTTAAAAAGATATTCCCAAGAGGGAGAAAAATGGGAGTTGCATTCCTCTACAGGAACAACTCCACAGTTATAAATGTAGGAAGAATGTAGTTAGAGGAGTAGGTGCCTCTTCTGCCCAGATGAAAAGATTTGACTCGTGTCTCTGACAGGAACTGCAAGAAGTAGCCAGCCATGCTTTTTCCTCCCCCCACATACTTCTTAAATAACTCTGCCACGTGTGGGTCGTTGAGGAAGCAGGCTAGTATGCCTTTGTTTTGCTTTGTAGTTAATATTTTATTTGTAGCTACCAAATATGTTACTTGGAGCAGTCCGTGAAGAAAAGCAAGAACGGTGCAGGCTAGATATATAACTATCAAGTCTCCACTGGCATCCTGCGGTGGGCTTTGGGAGCTGTTCATTTAGAAGCAGTTTAGAATGCTGTCTTTTGCTTGGGAACACAGAACAAAGCCTGATATTGGTAAAATATACCCAGTCTTTGGGTTTTAAAACACTTCTTTTAAATCGCTTTTTTTTCTGGTTTGCAAACAGTGATCAAGCAGCTAGAGAACCTACACTAACTGTAGTGACACATTCATGTTCTTTCCCTACCAAACCCTTCTTTCGCTTCCCAACTCCTCCAGGTTGTGTCAGTATTTTGTGCAGAGTTGGTTGCAAAGCCAGTAAGGATGGCATAATCTGCCCTTGCTCAGTATTCGCACGGTAGGTCACTGGTAGAGTATTTGACCTGTCCATTCACGCTGAAGATCGGCCCAGCTCAACAAACACATTCTCTGCATGCTGAAAGGTAATAAAAATAAAATTCAGTAGCCACAGTCCACATACCGTTGGAGAGAGTCTGGCTGACTTTGAGAGATACTTTCTCATAGGGACTTCTGCTTTCTGCTGACTTCCTTTGCTGTTTGTTAAGGCAGCACAAGCATCAATTCATATAGAGCACATTCCTGGAAGGTCATATTAAGCCAGCAGAGATCCCTCTCTCATGTGATACCTGTCCTGTGACAACAGTTTTGTTCAATTTCTTTTGCATCTCAAGATTTGTATAACCTACTATTCTCACTGAATGTTGTTAAAATGAGAGTCGAATGAGATCATATGACTTTGCCTGTAACTTTATCTAACTGTAAAAAATCATAAATGTAAATTACACCCTGAAAAATATTAAGACTTTTGGTAGATGCCTTTATGTTGTGGTTTAAGCCCAGCAGGTAGTTAAAATGTTCAGCTAAAAAGGCTGAAACATTTTCGAAAAGTTGTATCTGTCATTATGTTTGTAACACCAGCAGGTTCGCATGATTATTCTTGGCTAAAGAAGAACACAGATGGGCACGTGAAAAGTAAATGAGATCGCTGAGCTGTTGAAATCAAGCCTGTATAAAAATGAAATTCTGTTTTGTCTATATATAATGTGGGGTTTTGTACAGGTGTGGTTCTAAAGAACATAGGCTTCCAGAAGAGCTTGTTGAGACTTCTAATGGTGGTACTGACAGAAATTTCCAATTAGCTGCAGTTAACCAGATTTAACTTTGTGGGAACATACCAGCTGAAACAATTTTTATATTATTATTGTTGCTGTTGTCCAGAAGGTCTCTTGGATTTAGAATGAAGTTTCTATAAAACCTGGAAAAGGCTGGTTATTTAGGGATTTTAAACACCATTATGTCCTTCCACATTTCATTTTGTGGACTTTTTCCAAGGCTGAGGAATTGAGGAGAAAGTTAGCTAATTTGGGTCTTTCTAAATGCCTGTCTTTTTGCAATGAGGTGAAGTTATGAAGCCCACAGTTCTTTTAGAAATAAACTATTTCTCAAAACTTCAAGCCTGAATCATTTGCATGCAGTTCTTAAAGGCTTTGTTCTATGTAAAGTAGCATAGACATTTAAGGAAGTATGCCTCACAGATTTGTGTATGAACCTGGAAAGTTTTTAAATATTTTTATGTGTTTTGTCTTGTCTTTGTCTTATTTGGGTGACATTGCACAAGAGGGAAAAGGATTTATTTATGCTAGCAGCAGAATACACCGAAAAATGGGTCTTCCGTGTACACCCCATCACACTGTGTCAATATGTGCAGAAAAGGCAGAATTTTTCCTTGACTGACACTGTATTGCATGACAATTATTATAAATAGCAATGTGTCCACTGAAGATATCCACGTTTTTACTGCAACTGTTGCTTTTGTTGATGGAGCAAGTATAAATGGGCTCACTTCGACAAGATAACTTTTGCAAAACAGCCTACGTTTGCAGCAGAGGAGAAGGGATGTGGCCAGGGTCCTCATGCTTTTTCTTGTCTCTAGAGAGTTGTATTTCAGACCCCCTCTAAGGTACTTAAAGTGCCTGTTGCAGCTCAATTCTGTTGGATTTTCCTCCTTGTGGATAGGAGATTGCATAGCAGCTTGATTATACAGAGAGGCCTCTGTCAAATCTCCTATAAAACTGCTGTGCTGGGGGCTGGATTCCTGTCAGGGCTCAGAATAAACCCAGGCCAGTGATTGAATGTGAGTGACCCCCGCAGTAGCAGCTACTTGCTTGTGTTGACCAGTCTGTGTTGTGTGTCTCCTTCCATGTCAGCTCCTGAGGTAGCTGCAGTAATGACCTGGCCTCTTAAAAAGCCATACTTTCTTCATGTAAGTGGGTTGGGTTTATGGTGTTTGTCAGCTACTGTTTACTGCAGAACTATGCTTCATTTTAATAATTTGATAAGCTACTGGTATTCTTTAGGGAAATGTTCAAACTTCTGATTTTCAGGAAAGTTACCAGGGACACTTTAGGATAAGAATATAAAGTGATTGGTTTAATGACTTCCCCTTGGCCGAGCTGTAATAATTGACCACATGATCAGTTATTGTGCACTTAAACAATGTGTATATTGTGTGTTCAATGCCCACATTAGAAGAACAGGCAATACTTCAGTCCCACTTCACTGTGTCCTTGAAAGACCATTATAGATGGGAGTACACTAGAATGAAATCATTACAACAGGACTGTAAAAACTGAGGGCAGATCCTGAACTCAAGACATTGTTGCTGGTGTTCCTGGTCACTTTGGGGCATAATTCTATTTAGAAGTGCCAGAAGCTGTAACAAAATATAAAGAACAGGTTACAAGACTGGATGTTTTCCCACTCTTCCATGCTTACTGAGTCTTTAGTCGTTAGAGCTCAGAAGACAATCTTCAAGCCCATCCTCATTTTATTTTCTCCTTCCCACACACACATCAGTTACTGTTTTTCTATGCTGATGCATTCTCCTGTTTTAAAATAGTCAGTGTTATACTTTGAGTTAAGACAAAATCAAGCAAGTGACTTAAAACCAAATTACTGAAGTTTTTACATATTTGATTCCAATTAGGTGAGCTCTTGGACGTGGGAATGCTTTTTAGTGTAACCCGGTATCTTTTGAATGGTGTCCTGGATTTGATTCCTCTAATAAACTGTCACTCTTAGTTAAAGTAGGGCTTGCAAGACAGCACTGTGGCATTGTGATTTATGTAAAATTTTAGTGAGAGGCTCTTACACAGAAGACTTTCATCTGATGAAATTATTGCAACTGCATCAGAATCACTGAGTCATAGAAAGGGTTGGGTTGGAAGGGACCTTAGAGATCATCTAGTTTCAACCCCTGGCCATGTGCAGGTATGCCACCCACTATATCATGTTGCTCAAAGCCCCATCCAACCTGGTTGTGAAGATTTCCAGAGATGGGGCATCCGCAGCTTCTCTGGGCAACCTGTTCCAGTGCCTCGTCGCCCTCACATTAGAGAATTTTTTTCCTAAACCTGTTTTCTTTCAGATTGAAGCCCTGCCTCCTTGTCCTATCACTAGGTGCCCTTGTAAAAAGTCTCTCTTCATTTTTCTTGATCCAGGAATGTTTTCTGCAGCATCTCTTCATCTTTAGTCAAGTATCCTCAGCTGCAGTGCAGAAGGAAAACACATTGAATTGGATTTGAATAAATTGAGGAAGTCTGTTGTCTCCAGGCAAAAGCAGTTTGAACTGCTGTAATTTTAACAAATAATTCTTTTGTTCCAATAACCTGCTCTGAAGCGACTCTGAAGTTTATTAGATTCCACACAAATTAATCTGTAACTGGATGTGCTGTTTGTTGACTCACTTGTTCAGCTGGAAAGAAGTAGGAGATTTCTTCATAGTTACCCAGCCAGTCGCAGCTCATGTGAGGTATCTGACAAAGCATTTCTGCAAGGTGACTGTGCTGGTGCTGTAGTCACTGCTTATTTGCCTTATGAAGCCATAGCTGGAGCATAAGGCTCACATGGAGCAAATCAAATGTTGCATTAGATGTAAGCAAAGGAACACTTTGCTGATTCTGTTTATTCTCCTTGGGCTCAGGAATAAGGAAAATGACTGAAAAGCAATGTCTTTAAATACCTGTCATTGTTTTAGCCCTGTGAACCTCAGACAGTTACTAAAACCCTATCTGTCCCTTTTTAAGTATAGCATGGTGACATAGGTGGGACCATTACAATTAACATTTAGGAGGAGCTGTTCTGCACTTTCTTCCTGTGAGGTCCCAAGCCTTGCTGTTTTGCAAGGCAGGTTTCATTGTGCTTGCTCTGCCTGCTTGTCTGGTTCTTGTCCTCTGTAGTGCAGTGCCTCGGTGTTCGTTGCTCATGTTGCTGTTGGTGTTTCTTCCATGCACGCCCAGCGAGCGCCACATTTTTTGTGGAAGCATTAGACCATAGCTTTATGAAACTGGGCAGCGTAGTGGGTCTGGCTGAAGGAAACTGAAGGAATCAGCTGCTAGATGGCTATAAAGCAGTCTTGTGTGATCCAAGTAAGAAGTGAGGTTGCTGCAATGGGATAATAGCAGCACTCATTAAACATATTTGCCCTCAGTTTCATACTTCTATATTGAGGTATATTTTTTAGAACTCTTGAGATTATGTTGTTTATACGTGTCATTCTCCATCTGTACAGCTGCAACAAGCTTGGTCATGGCCACTTGGGGTTTTAAAGTTTGGTTTTCCAAATGTGAAATAGAATGGAGTTTGAGGTAGGAAGACAGCTGATTGTGGGTAACATAAGAAAGCTTCTTTCCTGTAGCTGGAGTTACTGGTAAACATTGCAAAGTAAGACCATCCTCAGTTTCCTTTGGCTAATGAAGTGGATGAACACCAATAACAGTGTTTGGACACTTCTCAATCCTGCCAGAGAAGGTGGGTGACCACCACTCTGTTCTTCATTTCCATTCTCTTAGTTGGTGCATTGCCTTTCTAACATTGGGATTTTACTGAAGGATTTGGGTGGGATTATTTCACCTTTTGTACTGCAGCAATGTTGTGGTGTTACAGCCTGTGCAGTGATTACTAATTCACAGTTTGGGATTAAGATTATTTACACCTACGATCTTAGAGGAAAGAAGTTGTTTACATTTTGGTCTTCGTTGTATTAATTTATTTGTGCCTCTATTTGAAGTTTAAAACTTCCTATGCCACCATTTAAACATTCTGATTTCAAGGACCAGAACCAGCAGTTGTGTCAACATAGATTTACTTGTAGTAATGAAACAGCTTTGCAAATCTGACTGAAAAAGAAGACAAGATGAGGAGGAAGGAGAGGAAACTTTCCTCTTTGCTAGCCAGCTCTAAAGCAAGGGTGATTGTGTGATCCAGTATGTGAAACATGGTTTTATTTATGAAAAAAATTGTATCTATTACAGTTCAGTCAGGAACATATTTCTCAAGTACTCCTACATTTTAAAAATTGTAAATATTTCCACTGCATCTCTACTTCCATAACTCTTGTAGAGAAAAGGAGGTCTTTTATATCAAAGACTCCTACGTTCCTTTTTCTGTTCTCCTTAACTAGAGGAAGAGCTTTCCACTAGAAATGGAACCACTGTTTGGCTTAGTAAAAATAAACATGAGCTGACTCTTGAATAATTTTCTCTGTAGGAATTCAGGTTAGGTCCTAATTATTTCTCTGGCTCATCATTAACCATGTCTGACCTGTTTGTGAGCGTGTGACCAGCTGCGTAGCTTTTATCAGCTAATAGTTGTGTATTGTGAGATCTAGATCACGAATGCTGCAAAGACAAATGAAATGTCTTCTTAGTGTTATGGTATTGCTTCTTTCTAAGACAAGACTAATTTTCAGGTGAAAAAAAATGAGATTCCTTTGCATACAAGACAGAGAATTCTTGGGAAAAAACCCACATTTTGCTTGCCTGGTTTCATGTACCTTCCTGCTCTGCTCAGTTTCCAAAGTGGACTTGCTTTCTTTTATTGCCAGCTTACAGCTGGCAAGGTGCTGCTCCTGCAGGTGTAGTGTGAGCCCTGACAAAGCTGTTGATTTTCATTCTGTGCAAACATCTACGCTGACGTGCAGTGTGAAGTGGCTGCAGGAGTTTGCAGCCTGTGATGCAGGCTGTTGCCAGTGACTTGCTGAAGAACGCCTGCATGCACACGTGGTGTGTGCCGTCGTGCAGCTCCTGAGCAAAGTCCAGCACCCACCTGTGTATGCCCAAGGAGCCTAAGTGCTCACGTGAGCCAGTGTCTGACTTGGCACTAAAATGGATTAAAATCGTACACGAAATCCAGTCAGTCTCTGTTGCAGGATTGGTAATGTCCAGGACAAGAGGTACCTTAGATTACTCCTGGCTTTCAGAACTCCTTGGGATGCTTGAAGAATTGGGGAAGGGAGAACCATAAAGAGTGAGGTAGCCTAAGAACCTGTCAAAACTGTGCTGTGATCTTTGGTCCCTGACTGTTATCAGTATGTTTGCAGTGCACTGCTAGGGCTTTGTGAGCTAGGCCTAAGCCTTTGGCTCTCTGGGATACTTGAGTGTTACTGATGGATTGAGTGGACCCGAACAGATGCTGTATGCTGTGATCTGCCAGCCTGAACTCCCTACACAGGGCTTAAAAGCTGGTTGAATGAGGGAGGCAGTACCCTTACAAATACAACCATCAGCAGTGAAATTGGGTGTTCAGGAATTTCTGTTTTCCAAAGAGTAATCCCAGGTTTCCAGCAGTTTTGCTCTTCATTGCCTGCTTGGTTCTTCTCCCTGTTTGTTTCACAAATGGAGCAGTGGAAGGAGCAAGCAGAGGTATATCTGCAGTCTAACCTTTAGGAGGAAACACTAAGGCTACCCTGCTTTTCCCTTGAGGAAAGGAAGGGATATTGTCTTATGATCTAAGAAGTTACAAAGCTAGTTCTTGCTTTTAATCGGATTCTGTGAGGTCTGTGTGTACATGTGAGGGAAGAAGACCCTTTCCCTCTGTGATCCCGGTGGTAATATCTTTAGTCCTGTTAAAAAATTTTGTTCATGGACCTATGGCTATAGACTGAATGTCTATAATTTAGGTGGCTTTGTGATGATATGTATAATATTATATGAAATGTTTGAATGAGAAGTAGCTACAGTAAGAAATCAGTAAAAAACCACCCAAACCAAAAGAGTTATAAGACTATAAAGAATGTCTTTTTTAGTCTGTATACACTCCAGCATGTTTATATTAATACAAAGGAATACAAAGGCTGGATTTCTTTAACTCATCAACCTGCAGGTATATACTGTAAATCAAGGTTTCAGGAAGGTCAGCTTCTTTACTTTCTTTGTTATACTGCTCTTACCAACTTGTTTTTGGCTTTTTTATGAAGTATCTTCAGGAGTGTTGCTGAAGATTAAATTTACTTTTGGCCAAAATTTACTTTTGCTGATCTGCATTTTTTTCTGTTTACTTACTTGAATAAACATTTTCATTTTTCTATGTGGTATACTTCATATAAACAATTTTTTTTTTTTTTTTATAATATCCATTATTATAAAGGTTAAGGTGGAAAATACTAAATTACAGGAAGCACAGAAAAAAATGCTATTGGTTCAGTCCTTAGTACTTTTTTCTTTATTTTTTCCCCTTGTGATTTGAAATCCTATTAGAAATTTGCTATTTTTATGCATACTTACAGATTTTTTTTGTAAAATGTGTTTTAATTTTATGCTAGATTTTTGAATCACTAGACCTGAACTGCCATGAGCTCTGCCTCTGGAATTGTGTATTTGACCAATTTTGCAGTTCTACCTTTTAATTTTCTCTCAGTTATCTACTTGTGTTCAGCTTTAGAAGTAGGATAAATATGCAGTTAACTTGGAATGCAAATATTTTAAGTATAGGCCGTGTTTCGGGGAATTTTTATTTAAAACAGAAACCTGCATTTTCTGTGCTTGCAGTTGAGTAATGCACCTCTAGGTGGCGGTAGGACACACCGGGACATTTCTGCCGGGTTTGGTTTTCTTTTTACTCTCCCTTTTAAAAGTACGTGCGGGATAACTGAGCTCCTCGGCTCTGGAGTCAGAAAGGAGAGCGCCTTGGAACAAATACAGGATAATTAGTGTTCAGTTTTATAGATATTAAAACTCTCTGTTCTCGGAGATAACACCAGCCGGTTATCTTTCTGTTTGTTTTAAAACAATGCATTACACTGACCATGAAAAGGAAACTGAATTACCCCGAGCTCGTGTTAATCAGTGCGGGTGAGCGGCTGCAGCTGCCCAGGAGAAGTGCGGGCAGCCGGACACTGCCTCGCCCGGCAGGCAGGAGGTAGGGAAGGGCTGGTCCTTAGCGGCCAGTGGTGACTGTAGGCAAAATTCAAAAATTTTTGCTTATGTTTCGCTGTTTTTCAGCTAAAGTGAAACTCATCTTACATTGCTGTTCCCCTCAGAAATTCTGTTAGTGGTTTATGCTCTTTAGTTCCCTTAAAAACACCTGCCTTAAGTATTTGATTTTTTTACCTCATGTAAATCTAACTTTCCCATTTTGACGTATTCATTATCTGGGCGTGCAGACAAAGAATTGGCTGTGGCAGTTGTCAGCATTGGGAGGTTTTGTAAAGTAGTGTAGATAATCCAGTATCATCTATAGAACATTCACTGAGACTTGTTATGAAGCAAAGATCAGAATTAATATTATTGCAAAAAATGCTTTAAGGAATTGCAGTTTTATCTAACTGGTTAACATAGCTCATAGCTTATTTTCTTATTTTACCTGAAGTCCTGTCTCCTACACATCTCTTCTATAGTGAATGGAAAAGTACTTTCTTTTTTTAATATGTTTTTCGTCCTTATGTAGAGTTGTCACTTACTGCATTTTAGCTATGTTTAGGGAAAAAAAAACCAGATAGTGAGCTAATGAATTGAGGATCCCACATAATATCTTACCATATCTGTCTGTGTGGTACACCAATCTGCCTGGAGAGAGCCACAGACATACAGGGAAGACAAATCTACTCCTAGCTGAAGTCAAGCAAAATGAGTTATTCTGAATATTTATTGTTCTGTTTTAGAACATGAGATTGTTAAGCTGAGATAAAGCATCTTGAAGCTGTAAGTTTTGCAGTGTGAAAAACTACCTATCCTTTAAATTTCTGACCATTTTTCTCCTTGATTTCTCATGTGACAGTAAAATATATTAGGCTGAAAATAAGGCTCAGACAATATGTCACTTCTTGTAGTTCAAAACTAATACATTTTATGAAATACACTTAAAAATCACTGGCAATTTGTATCCCAGACTTAAAAACATAAGATTCTCAAAATTGCAGTTTAAACCTGGACACATGATTTTTATTTTCTTTTTAATGTACTGTAAACCCATGAATGTTTTGTTGCTGTCTCTTCGTTGATGCATGGATTCTGAAATATTTGTGTAAGATAGTGTGATAGAAGTCTTCCATACGATTTTCCAAAATGATATGCATAAAATAAACTAGAATAAGAATTGTGGTGTTTATTAAAAAAAAACAAAACAAAACCACCCTGATTTAGACTTAATATAATGAAATTATTGACTAATCTTTAAATTGCCTGTTTCTACCTAAGGATTTGAATACATTCCCATCCTTCATAAGAAACCTCAGGTTTTGTCTTTGACATGGCAAAAATCATTCAGTAGTTGTTCTGGGACTTACTAACGGAATCTCTGTAGTAGGTTGAAAAAGTCCTGCGTATCAGTTTCTGTCCATTTATTTTTATGGCTTTAGAATTGTCAAGCAAAAATGCATAAAACTAAGTAGCAATTGTCTGTGCCCCATTCAAATTTTTCTTCCTCTTCACAAAAACAGCTGCTGAAATTCAAAGAATACTACATCAGCTTGGAACACCACAGGACACGCCTGAGCTGAGGCAACAGCTGTGAGTACTTCACATGAAAACACTTAATTTCATTGCATTGTAAACAATCTCCTCTTAGGTGATGAGGTGGATTTCTGTTAGGCAGAGTGCTTGATTTCCCTGAGAAGGGTGAGTATAGAGAAATATTTGAAACTTAAATGTTGAGATGTGCTTTCTAAAAGTAGGATAGTCTGTAAACTTGAATCAGCTGGTTTGCCCCATGCGCATTGCCTGCAATATCAGTAAATCTATAAAAGCTGTGCTGTTTGTCAGAAAAGGGAAAGCGGCACAACCAGAAAGCAATATTACTGCTCTAAAACATAACACCCACCTCCCTTCACTCCAGTCAATGCTTCCAATCTGCCTGTATAAGTGTCACAAGGTAATGAATATATTGGAGTGGGTTTTTTGTGAGGTGGGATACCGGGAGAGGAAGGGGAATGTCGTTTTTATCGATGAAAGCCGCAGTAAGGGATGACATTATAGAATAAATATGTACCAGAAATAGTAACATAACAGAAGTGAAATCAGACTCCAAGGCAGATGCTTTGCTGGAGTTCAGTCACCTAAAGGTGGACTTTCACTAATGTGCCTGTAGGAGAGACAGCAGCTGCTCTCCACTTGTCTGCATGGTCTAATGAACCAGTATGATTTTTTTCATTAAACTCCTTTACCACATTAATCTCAGCATCACAAATGCATGTAAGGGACATGTTGTGCTCACCCTGGCATTTTTGGTGTGTTTCATGATGTGCTGTGGCCATGGAACAGTAGGAGAACGTGTGTGTTGGACCAAAGTGATGATGTTAATTTTGTGTGAACAGCCAAATTGCTTCATAATAGCCTGAATTCAGGGCCCATAACATTAGTCAGGTACAATCCACAGTGGATATTCTACTGGGGACTGGGAATAGGTGAAGAGCAACACACACAGTTTATGCAATAACCCAACAGGATCTAGGCATAAATTCACACCCAAACAGCACAGAAACTGTTGTGAAGGACATGCTCCAGACCCTTTATTGGAATAATTTATGTATACATAGTAAACTTGGTTGAGGTTTTTA
Organism: Callaeas wilsoni; assembly: GCA_013398955.1. Taxonomy (NCBI): domain Eukaryota; kingdom Metazoa; phylum Chordata; class Aves; order Passeriformes; family Callaeidae; genus Callaeas; species Callaeas wilsoni. Next base: position 22,166 of record VWPU01005980.1, read on the forward strand.
TCTGTTTTTCACTTGTCTGAATATTTGGCCTTACCAAGATTTATTTGATTATTTTAAATATTTACTCTGTTGGCTTGATAATAGCTTCCCACGTAAAACCTTTTTATATAGACTGGGCAGGGAGGATGCCAAAGCAGGTAAAGAATTTGAGTTGCTTCAGGAAAAAAAAAAGTGAATCTTGGTAAAGGATTGTGTGATAATGTCAGAAGTATATTTATGTATTCATAATGACTACAAATGTATTGCTGCACATAAGTGAAATAGAAGAAACCTAAGGGGAAAAAAGTGAGTAATAATTATGCTGTCACACTGAGGAACACACCTTCTTCAACACCTGTCCTATCTGGAATCCATGATTTCATGCCATTACAGTGAAGAACAGAATAAAGATGGCTTTTTGTGCTTCAGAGAAGCTTTTAGTACTGATGTTTTTCTGAGAAATAGTGAAATTCAGCAAAGTAACCCAATGATCTCTAATGAAAATTTGCATTTGGTTTTAGGCAACAGAAGCAGCAATACACCAACCAACTTGCCAAAGAAACTGACAAATACATTAAAGAGTTTGGATCTTTGCCTGCGACAAGTGAACAGGTATAAAACCAAAGAGCATGTCTTGTTTGACTATCATGTTGGCTCATGTAAAGTATTTGAGTCACTTCAGTTCTTTATTCCTGTTTTCAAAGCACTGTTTAGTTAGTCAACATATTGGCACAGTGTGGGGATACTTAAAATGTAAGACTATTTTGTTGCTGTCCAGACTTGTCCCAAAGTTGTTTTTATGTATCAGGAATGAGGTAGTGTGACTGAAGTAGTGGGAATCAAGGCAGTGTGTTGTGCCTTTCTGCTTTTTCAGGTAGCTGGACACTTTGTAATCCATTGCAGTGATGCTGTATCTGACTCTGCCGGCACTCTGACGGCTTCCAGGGTCAAGGAATTGTGTGCCAAAACGCTGTTCAGTCACTGTCTGAATAATCTGATTATGCACAGTATGTCTCTCCTGCACCACTCAGATCAGCATGTGTGCTATGTCTTGTCCACAGGCTTTTCCTTTCTCAAGAGGAGTAGACAGGACCTGTTACTAAAACAACCTGTGCAGTCTTTAAACTGCTTCTTTCCAAGATCTGCGTAAAACCTTTCAGTCAGAAACATGTGAAGTGGCTGTTGTGATTAGCACACTCCTGTCTGCCCTCCTGTGGTTTCTTATCCTAGCAAAATCTGTCACTTAAATAAGGGAAGAACAACAGGATCCTAGAAAACGTGGATTTGAGTTATTGTCACTTAAACAACTTGCCTGGTCTGTGGCTGGTTACTAAGGAGCCTTTGGGAAAATGAATGGTCTTGAAACACTGAGTTCAAATGGCAGGCCGTGATCCATGTGTGCTCATCCTGTCAAGCTTTAAACTTCTAACAGCAGTGTTAAAACTTGGTCTTGGTATATAACCTCTAGTTCAGCCAAAGTATCGTTCATTTGTTGTCTTTTTTCTGTTTGCTTATCTTGGAGTTGAAAAGTTCACAGTGAAATGTTTTACTGTTTAATTTTATTCCTTTTATAAAAGCTGTTTCTTAATGAAATGCATAAATAACAGATTCATGAATGGCAAATGACAACCTTTCAGAAATTTTTAAGGGTTGATGTATGTATATATTTAGGAAAATATGGTGGAAGCTCTCCTAAGTGCCCAATACTCCTCTTCCCTTCCCTACATCCTAAGAAAAACCAAATCTGAAAGGTTAGAACAAGTATTTCTGGATCTCTTCTAAAGCACTTAAGGGGATATGTGAACCCACTTCTGGATTTAGTTCAATATGTATGTCCAGCATTTATGTAAAATTCATATGAAGTGCCCTGTTCTTTCTTTTCTGCACCCTTCCTCCCCTGTATATTCAGTCACCTCTGCATATTTTAGCATTCCTGGTGTCAAAGTATTTCACACCAAAGCAGTAGGTTTTACAATCAGCAGATAATAAGGAAGGTAGAAGCTTTCTTATCCCCACTCATTTCTCATTTCCAGCTGTTAAATGACAATAAATACATTGATTTCCTCTTTAAATGCCTTAATTTGTGTGATTATATGGTCGCAGAAGGAAAGAAGGTTTGTCCATGGAATTGCAAATGGTTTTGTTGACAGCCTTCCCTTACACCAATTCAGAAGAAAGTGAATATATACCTTGGTATTTAGCAGACTGGAAATAGTAAAGCCTTGAAAAGCATGAGCTCGTTTGACTTGGTAAAACTTTTTCTCTTACAGCGTCAAAGAAAAATACAGAAAGACCGTCTCGTGGGAGAGTTCACCACAGCACTAACAAATTTCCAAAGACTCCAAAGGCAAGCTGCTGAGAAGGAAAAAGACTTTGTAGCCAGAGTAAGAGCCAGCTCAAGGGTGTCTGTAAGTATCAGAAAATGTGGCAATATATTCTTCACACTGGTGTTAGTAGTGTTCAATGTAAAATTTGCCTCCACAGTGCTACTTAGCTCATATCTGACTCCAAATGCTGCAGAACACGTGCTATATGATTTTATAGTAAAGGCTGCATTAAGTTGTAATAACCTCCCTGAAGAACTGTTACTTTTTCCTTGCTTTTGTCACACAAAGCCATGAACTGCCCTTGTGTTCATGCTGTAATCTTGCAAAAGCAACTTCTAGTAGATTTTTAAATGCTTTTGCTCTACCTTTAGATATCAACAGATTTTTTCCTGTGGGGAAGGATGACTTGCCAGATTTCAGTGGAGTATTAAGGTGGGGAAGTGCTGAGTACTTTCAGATGTTGAGCTTTTCCTTGTCAGTATATCAATTTTGCCTTTTCACTCTATGCCAAATACACTGTACTTGTAAGTTGTAGCAGGCAGTTACTGAGCTGAACGCTTTTGCTTGTATTTCAGCCTTATGTATGCATAAAGCAAAATCAGGATGATAACATGTTAAATCATGTTTCAGTTTGACTTACTAGAAACCTTCTAAAATTGACTCCTTATAGAAGTGCTGCCATTGCTCTTTTCAGGGCTATAATGTTTTATTTATATTTTTAAACCCTGATTATGTAGGGTGGGGCTCCAGAAGATAACTACAAAGAAGGAACATTTGTCTCTTGGGACAGGTAGGTTGAATTACTTAATATGCCTTAACCTAGCTCAGAATAATAAACGGCCTGCAGGGAAGCAAGCTGCCCATGATTCTTTTGTTTTTTTAGCATAAAGAAGGTACTTTGATGGCATAGATGGGGAGAAAAAGAAGCAGTTCACATAGTGTCCCCCTTTTTTTTCCTGATGCTTCAGCTGCAACCATGTCCTTAAGTTCCCCTAAGCTGCATTTGGGTTTTCTGAGACCCAAACTTAGGGAAGAGAAGTGCAACTTGAATAAAGTAAAACTGTTGTGATGAGAGCCCAGTGTTTACTGGGAAATCCCATTACTTCCATACTCTCCAAGAACTGTTTCTTAGTCTCAGATTCTTTTTTGTTGCTCAGATAGATGTAAACTCTGCAGTTGATAATTCAGAAGGAACTTTGACCTTGTATTCATACTTAGAATTTCCAGTCAGCCACCTGCTCTGTGCAGCACTGCTCCAGCAGCTCTGCTACACCAAAGCTGTGATGGTTTTACCATTTCCCTTAGACAGGGACAGACAAGGGTAAAAACACACGTTTTAGTAACTGATAATGTAAAATTTGCTATGTACTTAAGTGTAGTTTTATCCTTCTGAATAATTTTCCTTTGTGTTTGTTCAATTCTGCATGGGTTTTGTTTTTGGTTTTTTTGTCTGATAGTCAACCACAAGCACAAGTGCAAGATGAAGAAATTACAGAAGATGACCTCCGTCTTATCGAGGAGAGGGAATCTTCCATTAGGCAGCTTGAAGTAAGTACGAGTGGTTTTACAGCAGAATATGCTTTTGATGTTCCAAAGAAATAGCATTTTAAAGGAGCATTAATTGCAGGCATGAATCGTGAGGAGTTTGAATTTGTCTGTGGGTGTGATTTTTCCCTTCAAAACTGCAAATACTGTCTTTAGATGTGAAATGTACATTTGAAATCTACTGTATGAAAGCCGTGTTTTGATATACTGTGTTTAGCTTCAGTGATTCTGCTATGGAGTAAGAGTGCTCGTGTGATTGCAAGAAAAAGTACATACAATTTTTTTCCAGTATGATCATATTACAGAACCATTTTAAGCAGTGAATATAAACGGAGCAAAATTATGCCTCTCCTCACATGTCTTCCTAATGTATTGTTCAACATGTTCATTTTTAAGTGAGTTTTTTTGAACATTTCTGGAAATACAGAGATATTCTGTTTTATTGAAACCTTTGTAAGTAAGGGCTTCATAAACTTGGTCTCAAAGTAGCAGACAAACCTTCAAAATAAGCACATTAAGGGTTTTTTTAATCATGTAGTATAAAGAGTCATGGGTGCACACCCTGGAGAAGGAACAGTGTTTATATCTAAATGCAGATAGATGCTAAAAATGTGTGATGTACATCAATGATTTGATTGGTTTTTTGCAGGCTGATATTATGGACATCAACGAAATTTTCAAAGATCTAGGAATGATGATTCATGAACAAGGTGATGTGATAGGTAAGTTCAATTCAAATATTACCTGAAAATTTTTTATTCAGTTCCTCTTGGAGAGCTGCAGCTTCCTTTTGCTGGAAAAATTCCTCTAATGACACTATCAATGCTCAAGCAAATCAGGTACAACCTAATAATGGGTAGACTGGCTGAGATGACTAGGAATACAGTAAGAAAGAGGGCTTAAAATCTAGTTTAAAACATGTAATTTTTCATGTGTATAAAATGTCTTTAAAGTAGTTTTTTGAACTGTTTGTACAGTTCAAAACTCACTCATTGGAGTGAGTTTATGTGGGACATTTTACTGTATTCGTTAATGGATCTAACTGTGCAGATTCAGCAAAGATTCATGCTTTGCCTTTCATGCAAACAGGTTTATTGTTTTAACAGAACATGATTGGAGAATCCATTTTCTGAGTCAGCTGCTAAGACATGCAGTTGTCTATGTCCAGCATATATTTTTAGGGCTTTTTTATCACCTTGACCCATAATCGATTCATGTTTTTCTACTGAAAAAAATAAAGTCTGTGTAAATAACATAGAGCACCAAAACTAGATTCATGCCTCTCGGAGTTTTGTTTGGTCCATTGCCTCTCTTTCATAAACCTTAGGACTTCTTGTAATCTGAGCAGAGAGTAGTCAGTAGCAAGTTGGAGGACAAGTAAAAGGTAATTTAAAAAGGAAAAAAAAGGTATAAGTACTGAGAATTTCTACCCTAGTTGGTATCTAAGTTTTAGCCCTGCATGCAGAACAGAGGAGCTGTAACCTGACATGAATTCAGCCAATCATTGCCTGAGCAGTTCTGGAATGAACTCAGGCATAAGTGTAGGATGGGTCAAGCTTTCATAGTACAGGGTACATTGATGAATACTGATGAAGACACTACCATTTGGGGGCAGTTGTTGTACATACTCTCAAGTATATTTCAGCATTCTAAGCCTTTGTCTGGGTTATGACCAATCAAAATTTGAAATCTTTCCTTTCAAAACAAAGACAGCATAGAAGCCAATGTGGAAAATGCAGATGTACATGTGCAGCAAGCAAACCAGCAGCTGTCAAGAGCAGCGAACTACCAGGTAATGCCAGTCATGTGAAATTGTCCTGCAGTAGTCCTGACTTACACTTTCTTATGCAGTTTGGATTTTGCCTAGCAAGTTCCTCAGGGCTTGAAGACTTAAAGGTTTATGTTAGACTATAATGGTATTTCTAGGTCAATAGAAAATAAAAGTCAGTGACTTCTGAAAGCTTTGGGTTTCCTGTGAGGCTGTTTCCAGCCAGACTGTTTCAGAGCCTTCTGAGATTCTATGCGAGCACCTGGAGTTACACCTTTACTTAAAACAAACAAACAAGCAAAAATCCCAAAACAGACAAAAAAACCTTACACAAACAGACTCCTCCTTTTATAATTCAAGATGTTAACGGTTCCTGTATATGGGAGAGCAAGCCTCTGGAGATCACTGGAAGAGTAGGGAAGAAAGGCAGGAGAGTCTTCTGAAGATGTGGCCAGTTAGCACCAATTTTTGCTGTCTAAAAGCTTCCCAAAGCTGTGTATATCCAGCTTTTGTTATTTGCTACTCTGATGCTGAAAACATATTTCAAACTGTCAAACATTTTTGAAAAGCCTTTTAAATACCTTTAAATGCCACTTCTTTATAATATTTTTGGAACTTATTAGAAATAATCTTATTAGTAATTAATCTTCCCCTTTAAGTTAGAGTTAGTCCTTATAGTTTTTTTAAAAAAATCCTCTTATGTGTGTTAGTAGTAGCTGGGACAGTAAATCAGTGACAGAGTGTCAGAGAGACTGCCTGCTGATTTCAGAAAGGGGAGAGGGTGCATCCTTGAACTGTATTCTTAGTGGGGCTAATTGGCATATTAAGTACGTTTGATGGCTCCTATTTTAGTACTTTAAAAGTTCAGGAAAAAAAAAATAGCAGCCAAAAATTTCAGTGTAAGGTATAAGTTTTCTGGTTGAAATTTAAAATTAAAAGATTCATGATTTATTTTGAGGAGGAAAGGGTCTTCTGATCTCAAAGGAAGGTTATCAAGACTTGACAAGCTTCTGTTCAGTGGGTCTTGCAGGAGACACCAAACACTGCAGAGTTATTCTGTGTTTGGATGAAAGGACTCTGTAGTTTGCTTTGGATTTGAACTTTCCTTTGCTTGAAAACTTATCCTTGTTCCAAGGTGCTGAAAAATTTCAGCAGCTATTGTATCTGGCCTGACTCCCTCAAGGAAGTGTTAGAGGCCCAGGTGTGCTGGGAGGGACAAGGCTGTTGATACCCTTACAGCTCAGCTCCTGTTTGTGGCTGGATGAGCTCTGTATCACTCATCTGCCATGTGGAGTGCATTCACACAGCAGAGCAGTGTGGGCAAAGCCAGGCTGCTTCAATGTAGAAATGATGATCAATTGTACGTGGAAATAAATTTGCCGCGCCTCGCTTAAGTAGTATTACAGGGGAGATGTTTGACTTCAATGCATTTCTGGTAAGAGGGGGTCAGCAGGATGCAAAAGGAAGATTGTGAGTGTAAGGAGAGAATAGCCACAGGAGGAAGGTACTCCAGCAAACTGATTGAGTTCTAGCAAGTAAAACAATGAAATGAAGAAATCTTAGCCTGATAGCAGGAGAAGTGGCAGTGAGACAATAAAATTGGAAGAAAATTTTTAAGAAATTTGGTGGTCTGGGTGGTATTGGGCAGAGAACTGACAGCTTCAATGAAGAACGGACACAGATGTTGTTCTTCAGAGAGGAAAATTTAAAAAAACCCAAAACATCAAAACCACCCAGGCAGAAGAACTTTTGCCAAGTACAGCACAGCCTGGCTTTACTTCTGGGGCTGTGGCCTCGAATCCCAAGATCCCACTGTTGTTATTCCTTGGCTATCAGCAAGAGCCTGAGAAACCTATTGGTAATTTTCTTTCATCCTGTGAAGGAAACCTTCAGATTCCATACCCTTCAGATAAAGGATGACAGACTGCCGCTGGTCTTGAGTGCTTTGGTATCTCAAGTTACAGACCTGTATGGCAAATGTGAAAGTTCTCAACATGCTCATAATTTGGACTTTATTGTAGTGGCATCTATATAAGTGGGTCTCTAATCATGTCTCTTTGGTTTGATTTTGTTTGTTTGTTTGTTTTCCTTTAAGAGCAAGTTCTACCTAAGAAACTTGACAAAAACACCTTTAAAATAACCATGGATGGATACACAGCAGTCTAAAATTGTAGTCCATTGTTCCCTTCTGTATATACGCTAATAGTCTTTTTTTTTCTAGCAGACCATTTCTACCTCCTCTGTTGTGCAACTGATTGTCCATTTTCCTCTCTGTGCTGTCACCTGCGCTCATGTTACTTCCCCATGAGTTATAATTACATCCATTCATTACATTACTGTTTTCTTTCATTAATTTATTATGTGTACGAGAAAATACCACTGAAATCATTCTGTTGAATCATATAGCCATAAAGTAATGTAGATAACTTTGCTTTATTTTTTTTCCTTGAACATCTTTATATGACTTGACCATCTTTATATGGAAGGACACAATTTAGTTAGATTGCACAAGCAGTAGGACCACAGAAGCATCTGAATAGTTTTCTGATGTTCTAATGTGATACAGTTTTCAATCAACTTGGTTTTTTTCTCTATTGGCAGCAAAGATCCCGAAAGAAGATGTGCATAATCATTCTTATACTTGCTGTTGGAGTATTGATTCTTGGACTCATCATAGGGTTTTCTGCAAAATAAGTCTCTGGAGAAAGCTTTGTAATTTGTATTTAAATTAGGAAAGAAAATTCATAGTCATGGTTTGCTCATTGTGAAGCTGAGTAAAATAGTGATTCTGTACTTCATCACCCTTCCTTTTTTTATAAGACTTTTTATTTTAACCTGAGAAATAATGTTCTCAGTACTGCCATCAGTATAACTGCCTGCCCTCTTGGATGTGGGTGCTGTCTTACCAGAAAAAAACAGTCAAGGTCATAAACTGTTCCGTTAACTTAAACATAGAACATCTTAATGTTTAGGGGACTAATCAAAGTAATGATAATTTGTGTTGACAGGGTGGGTAATTATCTTTTGGGATATTGCTAAATGTTGCTGCCAAAACAAACTCCTGAATTGTTGCTTGAGGCAACAAATTCACATCTCAGAATTTATTTTTAAGTTAGAAATGTATTTCTTCTCTCTTTCCCTTCCATCACATTCACCTACCCGTTTGATATGGACGGTTCAAAACTAAAACGTAGGTTGCTGAAGTTGATGTGATCTCTCTTTTATACCTGAAGCCTGTGAAATAAGCCTTCAGTTTGCTTGAAATCTTTTAGATGCTCCATTTATCTCTATATCTGGCATCAAGTATGGTTATGTCTGGAAGCCTCCTGCAAAAATGGGTAGGGTGAATGGTGGATTTTTCGTTCCAGTCCTCACATTAAGAAATACTGTGTTTTATTGCACACATCTGGTATCTTTTCATCTGAAGTGTGCATGAGTGGGTTTGGTTAGATGAAAATATGTTCTAGTCTGTGAGTTCATAGACTTACTGGGAATAGAAATTCCCAACTTCCTAGCTGCACTTGAATGTCACTGTTCTGAAACTGCTGTGATTTAGTTTCCATGAACAGGTCTAAAGTTGTATGTGATGTCTTTCACACAGTTTAAGAAAAGATTACAAGTTCAATTCCAAGTTCAACGCTGGTATTTGAAATTAAGTTAAAATTGGTTGAACTGACTGAAAGCGTCTTAAGAAGTTTGATGCTTATAGCCTTTAAAATGACCTTTTTTCTTTTTGTGCCATTTTGTACTAATATATTTAAAATGTAAAAACACTTTTTTTGCCAATTAATCTATTTACCTTTTTACTTAATCTTGATGAACTAATCTGAAAAGTGTACAGATGAAAAAGTCACTTAATCTGTATTTTGTAAAGTTCTTCCACACCAGACTGATAGAGAATGCACTGTGTACATGGTGAGCTATGAAATATTATTTGGGAACAATCTAACTGTAAGCATAAATGAATTGCAAACATGCAACCAAAATAAAGGTCTTTTAAAGAGTACACTTTTCTAGTGTTGCTTTTTTTTTTTCCCCAGAATCCATCTTTAAAAGCCCAGCTGTTATCTTTGCCTTTATGTGAATGATTGAAACACCTCCGAACAACTCCAGAGAATTTTAGCTCAGCTAGTGAGGTGGCTCAGGGGAACTTCTCTTCCTGTACTGTACTTCACATGGTTAATGCAAATGCTCCTGGATATTGCATTCCCAGCTAGTGATGCTAATGCTGTGGGATTTTTGTTTTCAAACTACACTAGTCTAAACTAGAACAGCAGTCAGCATTTTGGCTGGGTAGCTTTCTTACCAGTGAACTGTTTAACACTGACTTTGGAAATTTCTTGACTTTAGTGTTTAACAAACTCTTTGCACTACTGCAGAAAGGCACAGAGGGATGACCTGATCTTATTTGCCCAGGAGAATCTTTTCCCTGTTGCAATACCTCCTACCTGCTTCTGTCAGTGACTGATTCCATTGACACGCTGAGGAATGAAAAGAGCTCTTCGGCAGCAGAGCTTCAGCTCTGACTCCGGACAGATCAGAAATTCTGTCTATGCTTAATACTTGTTACATTGAGTTTGTCTTCTTGCTTGTTTTTCTACTAGGAGGATTTTCTACTAAAATGTTTACCATCTTAAAGAATATTGTTCTTGGGAAGAGATTGTATATTTACTGATTGTTTACCTTATAAAGGGATGAATACCCTCTTTACTGAGTTTGTCCAATAGTGACTGCAAGGTAGGATAGCCAGTACATGAAAGCTTCCACTATTGGGAGCTGGTGAGAATCAGGCTGGGGCAACAACACCAAAGGACTTGGAAATTCTGTGAGTTGCACAGCATTGTATTTTCCAAACCCTTGCTGCAACCTGCAGCCTCTGCTCTTCTGTATCTGATTTGTGTTCATGTCTGTATTTCCCACATGGAATTCTCTCCGTATTTTCAGAGTCATGTTCAGCTGCTCTCTGGTGTTAGGAGCTGGGGCACTCTGAGGGAGAAGAGTGCTGCTGAGAGTCCCTGTGGGTGCCTTGCTTGCTTCCATTCGTAATTTATTCAAATATAACCCTGCTTGTGGTGTGAGGGTGCCTCCCCCACATGCTCTCAGATGAAAGAATTCTTCCTTGAATCCCAGTGGAGGTGGGACACGGGAGCCCTTTACCTCTGGATGAGACAAAGGGCCAGGTCTCAGAAGTCACAGGGATGGTTCTGGCAGGCACGGTGGCTGCTGCTGCCGCCCTGTCTGTGAGGCAGGCACGGTGGCTGCTGCTGCCGCCCTGTCTGTGAGGCAGGCACTGGTGGGGAGGTCGGTGCTGGAGTGTTTACACACAAGCTCCTGTACCTGTTGGAGAGACTAGCCTGCAAGGCCCTAATTGCACATTAAGGATTTTGGTGGTGTTAATTTTTAAAATTGATTAGGCAGAAACAAAGTGCTGGGAGGGGCTGTATTTAGAGTGTCCATGTTGGAAGGCATAAATACTCCTTTCTAAGCTTCTCCTAATGGAGCTTCTCTTTATCATTTCCCTCCCCTACATACATACACACACTCTTAAATGTATAAAATGTAATTTCCAAGTATTTAAAGGAAGCTTTGATATCTATTAAGAACCCAATAAAACATCTGGGTGTAACATGTATGAGTCAATGTTTTTAGAACAAAGATTTTGGCTCTTCTAAATTATCCATCAATATCTGTCAGATTAGGAAGGCCAAAAATGCAATCAAAGCACCCTTCATTTTACTGAAGGAACCTGCTAAGAATAGTTCCTTTGTAGTTATCTTAACCACACACCAGGGGTGCTTTTCTGTTCTTTCTTACTTTTTCAAAGAGCTGAAAATCACAGGGGCACACAGCTTTTTAAAGGTTTGGGTTTTTTTTCCTCCTGCACCTCCCTCCTTTTAAATTGTTCTGATAATCAGCAGGGTATGCAATATCCCCAAGCTAACTTCGTACCTAGGAGCCTTCTTAAGTTACCCGCCCGCACATTTTGTGTGTATTGTCAGCAAATATGTTTGATGTCAGAGGTGTGAGCTAGATTTTAGATATCAATAGTTTGAAACCATGAAAAAAATATGGAGTAAGGGGTCTAAAGGTGGGGGGAGGGAGAGAATGACAGTCTGTTAGTGAAGCTGAACCAATACCCTTGTAGTTGATCACTGGTTTGGGATGTTTCAATGACTGTGTTGTTGGGTATCACATTTGAAAGAGATGACTTGCTTTGCTTTTGTTTAGTTCTGATTGAATCTCATTGATAATTTCAAGAGCACCAATGAGAGAGGAAAGTGCAGAGATCTCCTTGCTGCTGGGTATCAACAGCTGATGACTTTCTGTTTCTTATGGTACCTGTGGTGCAAAGTGGTGCTTAAGTGGGTACCACGCAGCTTTCCCTTTCAGTTTGCAATTAAGTCCAGAGCTCTCACCCAAAGCTGTTGTGGAGTGAGAACTAATTATCCTCTGATGAGGTGCCCACCTGCAGAGCCACTCTAGATGCTATTGCAATATAAGGGTTGCACGAATAAATACCTGAAAGCAATCAGCTTCCAGGCATCTTTGTCCTTGTAGGGGTCTCTGACGGTGCCCCTGATACTACAGAGGTTTCTGTAGCTTAAGAATGCAGATAACAAAGCATTTACTTAGTTTTGTGTATCCTGATACAGGATATCCTTCTGTGATAAAGGGAGTCATGTTTGCATAATACTAAAGAACTCCACAAACTCAAGAATAACCAAAAAAGGTAGCAAAATCTTCATTTTTTAGCGGCAAAGAGCAACGAATGATGTTGTAACTTGCTACTTAATACAACTCATTCTCAACTTTTCCCATTGGCTGTATTGAATGTCTAGTCTTGAACACAGCTGCAGCAATTTGGCTTGCTTCTATCCCAAGTATCACTATTTCAAATATCGAAAAGGTACTCAAGGTAAGGGAATGCATCGCATTTGTGGATATGGTGCAGGTACAGAGGAGGGCCACAAAATGGCTGGAGCACCTCTTTTCTGAGGTCTGAGAGAGCTGAGTTTGTTCAGCCTGGAGAAGAGAAGATTCCAGGGAGACTTCGTTGTGGCTTTCCTCTGCTTGAAGAAGTCCTCCAAGAGAACTGGAGAGGGACTTTTTACAAGGGTATGTAGTGATAGGACAAGGGGGGAACGGTTTTAAACTGAAAGTGGGTAGGATTAGATTAGGTATGAGGAAGAAATTATTTACAGTAAGGGTGGTGAAATGCTGGCACTGGTTGCCCAGAATGGTGGTGGATGACCCAGCCCTGGAAACATTCAAGACCAGGTAGAAATGGGCTCTGGATAACCTGATCTAATTGAAGGTGTTGTTGCACGTTTCAGGAGGGCTGAACTAGGTAACTTTTAAAGGGTCCTTCCAATCCAAACTATTCTATGATTCTGTATTTACAAGAATATCCTAAGAAGAAATATTCAGTAAAAGTGTCTGCTCTTTAACAGTCATATCTCTATATGAGCACAACACTTCTTTGCTACTGCTGATAAAATATATTTTTCTGATTTAAGACAAAAATAACCTAGATGAAAATGCCTATTAGCACAAGAAAATTAGTCAATTTGAAGCTTTTTCTTTTTATTACTGTCACATTTTAAAATATGTCTTGCATATTTTAAAAAAGGTAAAAGGGGAAAAGTAAAAATAAACACAAAGAAAATTGGAAGTCACTAGCAGCACTGTTCACCCCTCCTTCCCCCTTCAAGATTCATTTTGGACTGCGTTGTAATTGTGTTTTTCCTTTATTGAATATTTATGCAGAAAATATTTGGTCTTTGGCAGTACAGATTGAAGTCTGAAGAGGTATTAAGGGTGGGAAGGAGTAGACACACTGCATAATCCAGGCAGTATAAATGATAATCTACCTTCCCACCTTTACTCGTAAAAGCTGCTGGAGCTCACTGTAGCTGCCAAGTTTGCATCTTAGAAATAAAGGACTCCAAGACCCACAGGGAATTCCTCAGCAACAGCTTCAGCTGCTCCCAAGTCCTGCGGGCTGGATGGACCTTTATCTAAAGGAGGTAAGCAGGGACAAGGAGAGAATCTTTTCTGCTCTAAAGGAGAATATCAGCCAGCAACTTGTGGAGACGGTAGATAAATATACTCCCTGCCATCTTCACCATGTTTGCTCCCTTCCCACCCAGCCCCACTCCCTTCTCCCCTCTCATAGACAAAGATTTTCTCAGTGCAGAGGAAACTGAAACCCCAAAATTGGGTGCACAGAGCCCAGCACAAGAGAAGAATTAGACCTTCTTATCTTGTCTTCAAGAACTTCTCTGCCACAGTATTACTGAAAGAGGGAGATGCCTCATTGTCTAATATGCTGTTCTCCAACAGCTTTTCTTCAACTAGATGAAGAATAAATATTATCTTGGAGATTACCCACTGTGTTGTCAGGGAGAACTAGGCTGAAGAAGTTTGGGGGATTAGAAATGCTTATTAAAAAGTAGATTTATACTGTCTTTGTAAGATGACAAAAACAAGCTGAGGCTTTCTTATCCTGTATCAGCCATAGTTTTGATGTCTTCAGCAAATAATTATTTAAAATAATCAGAGAACTTTAAATAGAGAAGCAAAGTAGACCATTCGTCCTTGATTTGTATTGTTTCTGTTAGTTTACAAACTAGTCTGTAAATTCCCAAGTAGAGACTGCAAGGCTTGAAGCTCTAGCAGAGGGGAGATGTCTGCGCAGTGAGCCACTATCCTTCATCTGCTGCAACCCCACAGTGGCACCCCTGGAAAAGGGCAGTCTGGCACCTGAGTGGCTGCAGAAAAGCACAGGGCACCACTAATTTTCAATTAGCTCAGGTCCAAGGAGAAGTAAACAAGCTTCTGGGAGAGAAGGATGTATCCACAAAGAAAGTCAGTTCAGCAGATGTCCTGAAAATCATCTCTGTCTGGTTGCAGCAGGGGGAGGCCACAGCCCACAGACTCGTTTGCTAAGGCCAGGTGTACACATTCTCCCCCCAGCTGAGGTGGAGGAGGAGAGTTTTGGGGTGTTTGGGGAGTTTTGTCTGAGTTGTAAAGGAAGCAGCTGTCATGAAGGGGTCATAAACCATCAAAGACCCCTGGACTCATTCCTGAGGCCTTCCACCAGAGGTCTACTCCCTGCAAGGGAGGTTCTTGGGCATTCCCGCACATACCTGAACATATAGTAATCCATTGAACTCCATGTTTCCTGGGACCCCCACCACTGGAACCAGGGTGAAGAGGAGCAACAGAACGCCACTGGATCCACGGGGGCGGTGACTATTTTCCTACTTAATTTGTTTCTCACCCTCTCCTCTCCTATTTCTCTGTCTCTCTCTACCTGACATTTACTGTTAAATAAAATCCGTACTATTGACTTTGGCACATGGTCTCACCTGCACTTTCATTTGGGCAGAGGCATCTCTCTAATAAGTATAAAAATCAGATCTTAACATTGTGTCAATTCACCCAAACAGGAAGTCATTTTTTTTAAAAAGAAACACTGCATGACTTTTCCTCATCTTGCCTTTTGTACTGGCAACTTCTCCTCTGCTCCAGCCTTTGCCTGGCAGCCTGTACAGGCAGAACCAGCTCTGCTTTAAGGCTCTGCCTACCCCACTGGGATGACTCTTTCTGCAAATAAGGTCACCTAGGTTGGCTACATGATTGCTGTACAAGTCAGTAGTTCTAGGCTGGGAACAAACATTTTATTCACTCATTGTCAAAGGCATTCCATGATGAAGCAACCTGACATCATCAATTCAGAAACTTCCATGAACTTCTCAACCAGTTATAGCCTTGATCTTAGCATACTCTTCCCAGTAAAGAGGAAAATTCAGATTGTTTATTTATTCTGGCAGACACTGGAGTGAGAATTTTTTGTTATTTAATCCCTGAAGTTCTAATTTTATGATGGAACTGCACCTGAAAAAAGGCAAGTGCCCAGTGAGCCAAGCATTTCCTTGCAAGTCAACCCTCCTGTCATCTCCTCTGCCCGTCCCCAGTCCCAAATTTACTTCTGAACATTGCCAGGACCATAGAAGTTTGACCTCAAGTTTCTCTTTCCCCTCAGACATAAGATATCCATAAACACTCTAGCTAAACTGCAACTCCTCTGCATTTTAGGTAGAAATTATTTCTCAAAAGAAAAATTATGAGGTTTATGATTCATCCATTTGCAAACACAGCTCTACAGAAAAAAAGTCTAAAAGGATATTTTGTAAACTATGCACACAGACTAGAAGAGTTCTGAAAACCCAGAAATATTACAAAAAGACCACAAGACTAAATGAAAGTAAGAAAAATATTTGAGAGGAGAGAATGAAGTAGGGTAGAGAGAAAAGGATCTTTCTATAGCTTGTGCTACAGAGAAGGGCAGAAACAAATGTAACCACTGTAGGTCAGAGAAACTGGAGGTGACTGTGGAGCGTTGTACTGAACAACACTATGCAACATCGTTCTGGGCAATAAATGGTGGCTGACTGTCACCCTGTACAGATGTCTCAAATTTTCGAAATTACTCTTCTATGAATAGCCTTCTGAAGCTGGCCTTCTCTACAGCCAGAAAAACCATCTTTGCTGTTGTTGTTTTACAGCTTTGGAAGGGAAAACCAGGAGCTGTTCTGCATGCTGTGTTTCATTTGATTCCTGAGAATTCAGTAGTTTGGTGGAGTCATTTTGGCTATGACTCTAGGGAAGTGGTCAGTTCCCTGAACTTTTGTTGACTTGCCAGTTATTTTCTTGTTTTCTGGGAGGGCTGCATTTGGAGTAAAAATGCAAGGAGGGCTGGAGCAGAAGCAAGACATGTTAGGAAGGTTTGCAAAAGGATTAAGAAGACCAAAGTAACGGCATCATAGTAATATGAAGAAATTGAGATATACAGCCATAAATCAGTTTGGCTATGCCTGAGTTGTTATGAGACAAATGTATGTCAGTCTCAAAAACTTAAACACTTAGCAAGTCAGATATTTTATTAAATCATATTCAAAATTTCAAGAAGGCGTAAATATTTTTGCCTTGATAACATCCTTGAGGTTGCAAAGTCAGAGGGTGTCGTATTTTAATTAATTACTTTTTGTTCTTCATTACTTTTATGCCTCCTCATCTCTGCCATTCTGCCAGGAAGGTTCTGTTGAAATATGAGACATTCCCTATGCAAGTTTGTTCATTTGTGCTTTTCAACATGATTCCTTTGCACCAAAATCATATCTGCAATATTGCTGTTCCATTCTGTTGGGATGTTTCTAACAAGAACTCTGCCCCAAGCTGTGTTCTCTGCTTGTATACAGCAATTCCAATCCCCAAAGGAATGCAAGGACATGACTCTTCAAGACTGATATAATTTGAAAGGTGTGTACAAAATACTACGGCTGGTATGGAAGATATAGTAAAATCTTATGCTAATCTGACTTGCTGCTCTTTGATGCTAAGGACACTTTGAGTATTTTTATCTGGCAACTAAACTTTTTTTTTTTTTTTTTTTTTTTTTTTTTGAGACACAAATTTGGGCTGGCCTTCAGAAATTGTTTCTAGAGGGAGACGGGAGGAGGTTCCTCAGCTAAGTGCTGTGTGTTTCCTCATTAGGCTTTGCCATGTAGGTATACAGAGGATCTTTTGATGAGGTTCTTAACAAAATCAGACGAAAAGCATTTAAAGAAGGTAAAAAGTACAACATTATCAAATGCTTTACCAGGAAACCATTTGTCTGATAAAAAATTCCTGACTGATAAAGAAAAAAAAACCACATATGGGGTTTGTAAAGCAAAATGAGAAAGAAGAATGCAAATTGTTTAAAAAATAGTTTAACCCAGTTCTAACATGAGCTCCTTTTAGCAATTGCTTGTTTTGTTTTTCTACTTATTCAGGGTTGCAAAATTTTCCATGGATACTCATTACAGAATACTTCCCACTGTGCTGAGTAGTGCCTAATGACTATTAGTCATTATGGTGCTAATAGTACTGATTTGCTTTTAATGGGTGCCAAGGTAACTTGAGTGTTTATTCCGTGAAAGATGCTGTGGGCAAGGGGATGAAGAAGACTTCACAGGATGGCACAGGACTGGGGCTAGTCTGGGCTCCTGCATGGGAGTCATCTTTGATGAGAACAAGTATGTGACAACTGCACCTCTGAACTGTCCTATTCTGAGGTAGTGGTGCAGAAATCATGTATTTAATAAACCCAACAAACCAACAAGGCAAATCAACAAACCTAAAGTGTCGGCTTGAAACTCAGGCAACAGCCTAGCAGTAGAGTCTGAAGCCTGAGATGCTGTGGCATTCCCACTTAGGCTGTCTTCTCCCTCAAAGAGGATCAGAACAACCTGGGCAACCTCCACACCAATCACCCTACTGGCGGCTTTTTTTTCCACCAGCTGTAAGAGCACAGTTGGGTGACACACAGTGCAAGATCTGCCCAAGATCTGCTGATGTTATCTGGAAAACCCTCAAGAATTTTTTTTTTAAATGATTGGTCCAGATGCAGGTTTTCTGGAAGAATAAACAGGTGACTGTGGATATCCCTTGAGCTGGCAGCGATGTACTTCCCAGAGAAAACTCCGACAAGAGGCTGTGAGAAATAAACTAGCAATTTGCAGGGAAGTCTGGGTTTGGACTGCAACCTCACATCCTACCAGGGATAACAAGAGTATGGTGCTAAAATAACACAGATGCTCCTGAAAAATGCTGAGGAGTCAAACTCTGGGCTATACTTAGCACTGTGAAATTGCAGTACAGCATCAACAAACTAAAATTCATCACATGTAAACCTTCTATTTAATTGAAAACAGAGAGTTTGGCTACTGCAATGTCAGGATTGTAAGAATAGAGAGAGATAAATGAAGCTAAACAAAAAAAAAGTCGTTATGATTTAAAGTCTGTGAAATGCCACTACTTACTGAAAATGACTAGATTGGAAAGAAGAGGTCAACAACATCATGGGTATCAAACGAAACTTCTGAGGTTGTGACCACAGATGGATGAGTACTGTGACCACCTTCTCTGGCTTCCAGAGAGTCTGGGAAAGATGCTGAATTCACTGTTTCCTTGAGGAGTTCTGTTTCTAAAGCAGAACTGATGCCTTAGGATTTTAGCTGTTATATTTTCATATATTTGTAATCCTGCAATTCTGTAGTGTATAACCCTGAGCTCCATATAGAGTGTTAGCAACTGCTTTTCCCATTTTGGTCAGACACAACAATTCTTCTCTAGGCCTGAGAATCAAGGACTCCTCACTGTCTCTGGCCCCCATAAATGTAAACAAAAGTGAGTTGGGGGGAGAAAACTGGGAGAATGGGACTCCACTGCCTGAAGTTGTAATTGGACAATTAACCTCTGATATGCAAATGGACAAAACTTAGATCTGTCCCAAAAACGTGTGACTGTGTCCATCCTGGATGTAGTCTCTGCGAGACTCCTGCACTGCCCAAGGTGTACCCTGTGAAGGCCTTTCAATAAATACCTACCCTTTATCCTTTCACTCTGCCCAGCCTCTGTTCCAGGTCAGCCTCTGCCCAGCCTGGCATCAGAACCATCATGGGTCCAGATATGTGACCTCCCAAGTGTTATGCTGCCAGAAGGAAATGTGGATCTCACTATGATGATATTTTTCTCCTGCTGATTGAAGGAAAAGGGAAAAAAGAAGAACAAGAAGGAAAAAAAGCTTATTTTCCTGATAGAGTAGTGTATGAAAACATTACTTGTCTTCAAAATGCTGTATCATAAACAAATCATGCACTGGGGAAGAATTTTCTGTTCACAAGGTGGTTCACAGGCTCCATCATCCCACAGCAATGCCCAAGTCAGCTGCTTGAAATCTTGGCACCAGCACAGAGCCTTTAAGGCAAATCCCCCCAATCTTTTGCAAAAATGCAGTTTAGGGAGGTCTCTGAATTCCCTTGGGAGGGACATTTGATAAGGATGTTTTGTGCACATGTATTCACATATCTGGGTTGCACACAAGCCACTGCTTTTATATTTTCACTGTTAATGGTTTGTATGTGAAATTGCTGCCGAAGTCTGCTTTAAATACACCAGAGCCACTGGCTTTGCCAATGGAGCACCCCTGTTAACTTACAGTTTGTAGGCTAAATCTGACCCCACAGTCCTGCAGGAATGGGAGAGAGCTGTTTTCCTATCTTTATGGGTTTTTTCCCACAGAAATCTTTTCTCTTTGGCAGTGGGAAAAGGCAACCCCTGCTCTGGTGTTTCTGTAGAGGAGTAAGAGTGGAACAGGGGGGCTCCCTTTCTTTTTGTGCAACCTCTCCCCTGCCTTCCTCCATCCCATCACAAGATAATCACAGAACCTGAGCTGAAGTAAATTTAGGTATCAAGTAAATAGTCTTGATCCTCATATTCAAAGTAAATGTTTACCTAAATTAAAATTAACATTTAAGATGTTTTGTGTCTTTTTTGTCATCTTTTCATATTAAAGAGCTGCGGCTCCTGGAAGTTCAAAGCAAATTTGGTTACCTGAAGAGGAAGTTTCTTTTTTCCACAGCCCATCAATGTTTTGCCAAAATGGGATTATCTATGTATTTTGTTAATATCATGACTTGTGGCTAATACAAAAGGAATTCAAGCTTCGGTTAAAACAAAAGTCAGCAAACAGGCAGATGCTTCTGCATCATGTTTGTGCTTCCCTCACACCCATGCAGCTTAGCATGCCTGGAGACATATGATGGCTTATAAAGCAAGCAAGGACCCAAACTGGTATCACCAGCAGAAAGTGTTAAATACAGCTCCTCCCAGAAATCCCCACAAATAGTCTGTGGTTATTGAGCTTAGCTGATACAGACACATGTCAAAAGGTTGCTTATATAATTCCGAGTTTCAGGCTACAGTCCCATGGGTATATTAACAAACCTGTCATCATCAAAGATTGAAATAACATGTATTCATGCTTTGGACTGGTATTGTGTGCTCCAAACAATGACTTGTTTAGTTATGTTTGGAATACTCCAGCTTTGGTGAAGTGAGCCCTAATTTGAAAAAGTTTGTGCCTAGGAATGTTAAACAGCTGCAAATCTGTACTGTAGTGCTCATACAGGAACATCTGACAACTGCTTTTCTCCTGATGTTTAGAAGAAAAATCTGCTGCAGTCTGGACTTAAATTTTCTCAAAATTCTAGGAATCTGTCCATCATACCTACTGTTTTTCTGCAACACTTGCATAGTGTCTTTGAAAAAATGTCACTGATTTGTAAAATAATATGTATTGGTAGCACTGTATCCTCAACATAGCTGTTTTATAAGAGAATAAGAACACAAATGTATAAATAATTCTGTTAGAGTAACTCTTAAATAACTAAATTGAGCATCAAAGAATATTTAACCAGATATGATGTTCTTGTATGGTCATAAACCACCCGTGCAGATCCTCTCCACACAGTCAGCTACTGAAAAGGTGAATGGTGGTGTTGCAAAGCAATTACAAGACTTTTTCATACAAATATGGGGCAGAGCTGTATAGCAAACAAGACAAAAAGTTTTAAAAAAAATTCAAAAACATTTTCTTGTCAAAACTACAACGAGCTAGGCTAGTTTAAAAGCTTTAAAAGCGTGATCTTGGGTCCACTTATTTGGAAAGCACTGGGTTAGAGTGTGTTTAGGGCAGTAAAGCAAGGAGAAGTAGTAGTGTAGGAAAGGAAAGGAGACAGGAGAAAAATGATGGTGGTAAACATTTGGAATTTGGCTGGGAGAGTAATCCTTTTACCTGTCTCAGAGGCAGTAAGAGCAGGACAAGTGCGACAGCCCTAACGTGCTTCAGATTGTATTATACAGATTAAAATATCTTACAATGAAAGTTTGTCATTAAGTATCGGCATTTAGCTTTCTGATGAAGCCTTTTTATTTAAAAACTATGTCCTGCTATCTCCTGCCAATGTAACAGCCAAAACAACTACTGTCACTCTGACGTCAGGTCACCATAGAATCATTTAGTTTGGAAAAGACTTCGAAGATCATAAAGGCCAACCAGTAACTCGGCACTGCCAATGTCACCATTAAAGCTTGTCCCTAAAGAGGTTGCCCAGAAATGTTGTGTTCCCTGAAATGTTACCGAGAAGTTTCTGTGCCCAACTCACAGCTCCGGGCTGAGCTGGCACATATCTGCATATCAGGACCATGGGTCCTGCCTTGAAACTTGCAGGGCCTGAGTACCCACCATGTCTTTTGGGTTGGTCAATTGTTTATGGTTACCATGCAACTTGTCCACACAGTTGTCCTTCCTGTTTTGAATTTGAATGTGTGTTGCTTTCAGTGATGTAGTTGGGTCATAACTTTATTTACAGACCAATTTTTTTACTGTAACTTTATTCATAGGTGTTTACAGGCCATAATTAACTCATCTCTAACCTTTAACTCACAGCTAAGAAAAGGAATAAGATTTTTGGGAGCTTCAGTGAGACTTCAAGTAATTTTCTGTATATTTTCAGTTTCTTAACTGCCTTTTCAGTGTGTGGATCCTGGCAGAGGAGACACAGCACAGCAATGCTTGTCTTCTTCCCTGGTAGGAGATCTAGTTCTACTCTATCTCATTGTTTCACACTGGAAGCTCCTGCTCAGTACATTATTTACCAAGATGCCTCAGTCTCTTTCAGCATCACAGGTATATGATAAAAAAGGCTACTTTTTTTACCATATACCTGTGACTTCATTCTTTTTACACTTGATCTTGTGGTCTTGCATTTTTTCATTCCTTCTTCAAGGCTGCTGTGTCTCTGGATGTTATTGATCCATTGATGACATCACTAATGTCAGTAGGTGATGTCATTTGTTAATTTTAGGGATTTTAATTTCATTGCTTTTTGTCATATTGCTTTCACTTTCATATTAAGAATGCTTGTCATTCTTGATTGTAAACTCAACAAAAACATGTATGATCATGACAAGCAACTCAACAAATTCAGGAGAAAGGTCCAGACACTTTCATGATGGCCATGTTGAACACCATCTCTTGGAAATCTTACTGTAAACTTACCGTCAAATCAGCAGGCAAGAATCTCATCCCTCAACCTGTGTACACTTTATATGCACACACTTTATTTATAAACTCCATGTTTCAACAGAATTTTCTTTGCTTCAATACAAGCCATCTTGTGTGAGTGTGCTTCAATACAAGCCATCTTGTGTGAGTGTATAAGTGCCTGGGGGTGGGGATGGGAGTGTTATATATGCAGGAGCAAAATGTATTGCATCAGCTCAAAGTAAAAAAGCTCATCAGAATGCTTGAAAGTTTTAGAGATGGGTATTTTTTCCCACCAAAAAATGTTTTCTTTCTCAAAAGAAAGGCTGCTTCTCCTGTTTGCATTAGGAATTTACCACTGACTTCTGTGAAAACAGGTTTGGGTTCAATATTTTGTTTTGTTGAAAAATTCTGGAGACATTTTTGTTAGATGGAGTAACTGTGAGATAATCTTAATTTGTGGGGAAGACAGATGTAACTATTGTTGTCCAGAAGATGCAGAGATTTGGCACCCTCTCACTGCTACATTTTTGTTTCTTGTGTGTATTTATAGCCTTGACTGGCTATGCAGGCTGTTTGCACAGAGGGTTGGGCGTGGGGATGCTCTCCCCTTCTGCAGAGCAACACATCCCCCAAAGGCACCAAGTTCCTCCTCCTGCTCTCCTTCTGTTTTGCGTTTGTTCTGCTAATTTTAACATTACAAATAAGAGGGGGAAATTAATCCAGAGGTCAGTTATGCTCTCTGAATCCATCTGTCCAATTAGGGTAAAAAGTAGAGATTGTTCATCTAGATTTAGTGTACTGTTGAGCCTTGTGCTTAGTGTACTATGATGTACTATTGAGCTTTGTGAAGGCCGCTCAGGAGGGATGCTCTTCAGTTTCTTACAAAAATCATACAAGCTGAAAACCTATATCTGCGGGAGTAAACGAACTACGCACGATCCAATATGAATCCAGCAGAAGCCACTTTATTGCCCCCAAGCACCCTTATTATACACCATGTCCCCCCTGTCCAGGCGTCCACACATTACATGATTGGCAAGCCGATATACACGCATGGAACATGTAATGATTTAATTGGATCTCTCACTCTGTTTGCCCGGCTGCCATGCACCTATACACACAAATCATCAGACAGTTTTCTGTCTTTCTTTAGGTTTTTCTTCGGCTGCTGTCCCTCTGTCCTTGAAGCATCAGCATTCTCTCGCTGTGTATGTTTTCTACGTGCTCTGTTCACTTGTCCTTATGGCTGGTGCACCATGTGTCCATTTTCTTGCAAAAACTCTGTCTCCACATATATCCACCAGCTGCTTTCTGAATGAGATCAAGACAGACAACAAGGCAGTGAGGGGCAGGGACCAGGAAGTGCCTTCCTCCCCTCCAAAAGCAACCAGGTTGTCTTCCCCACAGTCAAATATATACATAAGGTGCAGAACAGCAGTTGTGGGCCTAAACTGCTGCTTCCAAGATCAGCCACCTAACACAGCTTTCTAACAGGAAGAATGATGATGGATCAGAGTTGATTTTACCCAAAGGGAGAAGGAGAAAGGAGAAGAGAAAAAAATTGCACTGATAGACATCATAATTGGAAGGCTATACATCTCTCAGGTCTGATGCAGGAAGAAGGTGATCCCGTCCGTGAGTCAGCGTTTGGCTTAGGTGGTCTCAGAAAGTTGACTGTCACCTGGGAAGTTCATTACTCAGATAAAGACTTTTAAGGAGTTCTGGGAAATGAGAGATGCACTTAGCTTCCTGGTTTTACCTTATTGAGGGTGCTCCCAGATTTTGATAGGAGTTGAGGAGCAAACAGCAAAGATCACAGATTCATAGAATGGTTTGGGTTGGAAGGGACCTTAAAGTTCACATAGTTTCCACCCCCCTGCCATGGGCAGTGACATTGGCCACTAGCTTGCTCAAAGCCCCATCCAATCTGGCCTTAAACAGTTCCAGGGAAGGGGCATCCACCACTTCTCTGAACAACCTGTTCTAGTGCTTTGGCACTCTCACAGTAAAGAATTTTTTTTCCTAATATGTAAGTATTATATATCTAATCAATATATCTAATATCTAATGCCAAAAAGCATTTAAACTGTCTATGTCCTGTGTGACAAATAGATGGACAGACAGCTAGAGTTGTAATTAACTTAGCAAAGATATATATATGAAGCATAAACAACCATTTAAAAACGGTACTTATCCTTAAAAGTACGTATGTTAAAAGCTATTCCTCTTCACAGAACATCAGCACCAGAGCAGATACACCCAGTGAAAAGTAAAAAACCTGAAATTAGGTTAAATTCAAATGAAAGGGAATAAATTCTTCCCCACACCTGAGGAGACATGACTGTGTAGAAATGCCATTGCTGAGGTATCCCCTTGTGGGACTTCCCGTGAGTCACCGCCCAGGACTACACTGCACCTAAGTGCCTCCTTGTGCAGAGGTGCTTGTAAAAGAGGGGAAAAGACAACAACCACAACCAAGGGAAATGAGAAACTCTCTGCTGTAAAGCCTGCTGGCTGTTCCAACTGGTCTAATAAAACTCTTGCCCTCCAGTTTTCTCTCTCAGGAGAAGTAAGAAGTTTTTATGAACTTGAGTCAAGGTATTTGGAAATTTGGCAACGTCTGCAGAAAGCAGCCTGCTGATGAGGAAAAGAAAGCTAAATCATTCTGCTTTTGCCCTGAGCACAGGGCTGGATAAATATTCTTTTTCTAACAATGATTTTATTTTTGTCTCCTCAGGCAAGTAATTTAAAACATCAACAGACATGAGTCCAAACTCATCATAAGAATAGCTGAAAGCATACTAGTCTTTATTTATACCAGTTTGAGATTAACAGAACTTTTAAAATGTAGATTGTAGGTAGCACAGCAGAGCTCCAAAAGTATCCTAACTTGAGCCAAAGTCAGGCTGCATCAAGAAAGAAGGATAGAAATGGTTCACCTCTGTACTCACTGGTCCCAAACTTTGCTTCCAGCTCTGGTGATTAATGTATATTACTTCATAAGAAGAATTTGCATCTCCTTAGTATGCCTATCTGAAAGCAAAACCGACCATGTCTTCTTCTCTACTACTCCCTGCAAAAGAAAAGAAAAATTCAAAACAAGGACATAAAATGCATGGAACGAGGATTAAAAATTTCTAAAAACCTTCATACAACTACTCTGTTTACAGTGAGCAATTAAGTTGTAGGCATTTTCCACTTCAAAATGTAAAAACAATTTTCAGGTATTTGGGAAATGGAGCGGGGGAAGAACAAGAGGGGAATAAAGATTTAAAAACCAATACAAAATGTCTGGTACATTTACATGGCTATATTGCTATTCTCCTCAGTGCATCTTTAATCTGGTGTAGTAAAATAAGCATGGTGCTTTGTCCTCTCACCTTAGTTAAGGAGGTTAAGATAACAAACAAAATTTGAAGTTTTTTTTTCTTTAAGATATATACTTTAAAACATGTTTAAGAGCAGCCAGGTTATCAGGTGTGCCCGAGGAAATGTTTGATGCTGACGGAGACATGGGTGGAATGTGTGCACCTTGCCCTTCTTGAAGCAATGGACTTGGATCAAGACAGAAAAATTTTCCAACTCCTTCTACCTGTGTTGGCAGTAATGTTCCCTAGGAGCCCATCCTGCTGGCTCAGGATTCCAAAGACAACATCCAGTTCAACCCAAAACCTTTCCTGCTCTCAGTTCCCTATCCACATTGAAAACAAACTGGATTGCCAGTGAAGATGGTTTTATTCTGCATAGGCATTAGCCCACTGTAAAAAGCTTCCAACAGGATCTGCAAGCTGCTTCTCTAACCCTTTTGCATTGCATTGATGTCAAAATCTGGATTCATATAGGTCATTTCAATGATAAAACTCATTACAATAAAAGGGTAAATAAAAGCCGATTCATTTACATTTCACAGGTGAGAGCAGAATTCTTGTTGCCCTCTATTAGCAAGATGATGTAGCTATTGGCTATATACTTTACAAAAAGTTTATAAGAGACTTTGCATTAATTATTAGTATATAATCAATGTTCAATATTCATGAATTTCTTTCATGCAAGTTAAATTGCGTAAGAGAGAGCCAGCAGGCAACTAACCCAAAGCATGCCCCAGAGCACAGGGTACACTAGAAATAGGCTGAAACCAAAACCTTTTATGCCTCTGAGAAATCCTGCTGCCTGCAAATGGACAGAACACACAGCTCTTGCTGGGCTGCTCTCTAGCAAGAACACTTCAATGCCAGAATACACCAGCAGGGATAAATCAGGTGTTAGGTCACTATCCATGATCAGGCTAAATCTTCATAATGAATTGACTCACTAAGGAACAGTAGAGAAGCACACACTTGAAAAACAGGATGCCATCCAAAGGGATCTGGGCAAGTTCAAGAAGTTGGCTCAAGGGAATCTTGTGTGGTCTAACAATTCCAAGTGCAGGATGCTGTATCTGGATCAAGGCAACCCCTGTGCTGTGGATGAACAGATCAAGAGCAGTCCTGCTGAGAAGGTCTTTCAGGTGCTGGTGGATGAGAGGCTGGACAAGACCCAGCAACGTGCACTTGGATCCCAGAGAGCCAATTGTATCCTGGGCTCCTGCCAAAGCAGCGTGGCCAGCAGGGCAAGGGAGGGGATTCTCCCCCTCTATCTGCTCTGGTGAGACCTCAACTGGGGGGTTGCATCCAGCTCTGGGGTCCTCAGCACAGAAAGGACATCAATCTGTTCGAGCAAGTCCAGAGCAGGCCACCAAGTTGATTCAAGGGAGGGAGAACCTCTCCTATGAGAAAAAGGTGAGAATTGGGCTTGGTCAGCCTGGAGAAGAGACATCTTAGGGATGACCTAATTTTGGCCTTCCAGTACCTCAAGGGAGCCTACAAGGGAGATGAAGAAAAACCTTTTACAAGGGTACATAGTGACAGGACAAGGGGGAATGGCTTCAATCTGAAAGAGAGTAGGTTTAGACTAGGTATTAGGAAAAAATTCTTCCCTATGAGGGTGGTGAGGCACTGGAACAGTGCCACAGCCCAGAGAAGCTGTGGATGTCCCATCTGTGGAAGTATTCAAGGTCAGGTTGGATGAGGCTCTGAGCAACCTGGTCTAGTGGCAGGTGTCCCCGCCCATGGCAAGGGAGTTGGAACTAGATGATCTTTAAAGTCCCTATAATTCTACAACTCTTTAATCAGTACTTTAGTATATGAACCACATAGTGCAATGGTGTGAGGAAGCAATGGACAAGCTGATATTCAGTAATGGTAGTAAGAACTTTTAAGAAAGTAAAACACTTGCTGAATCTCTCTGGGCTTGGTTAGGTGACTGCCTTCCTCCTGAAGAGAAGTAGTGAAACTGAGTTCAATTCAGAGATGGTAGTAACCTGATGTCTCCCTGTGCTCCTGCAAGCAGCATTACTTATAGGCCAAGATCAGATTTAGACTGATTTAGACCGTGTTTTCTTCATATGTTCGGCCTCCTAATGATGCAAAAAAATTTCTGGTGAAGTTGCCAAAGTCTCTTAAATGTGAGTTTTGGGAATTGTACAGCCCTACCCACAAAGTGCCTCTTCTGATTCTGCTAGGAAAGTTTTATTACATGAGTATTGTTCTTGGGATTATAAATAGCAGCAAGTTGAAAAAGGTTGGTTTTGTCACAGTATTTGTAGATCAAGTATTCAGCTCTGCAAAACTGTTTGGATGATTTATTTTAATGGAAAAATATTTGCTGGAAATTGGAAAGCAATAAGACTGCTATTCCTGCACTGCTACTAGTCTAAACATTGCCATTATGATGGGGTGAGCAATGCTGCTGAATGTGGTATATTGCTGGAAGACAGGGTAACATCATCCCCAGGTTTTGGTAGAAAATCACAAGGATTTAGGATGTGCAGGCTTCAGAGCTGCAGAGAAGCTGCAGATTGACCCTTGAGCTCTGCAGAGACAAAATTATGTAGTCTCATAGGAGATTTCAAGAATTCAAGCATTGTTTCCATTCCAACTCTCAGCCTCCAAAATGTCATTTTTCTCTGCATAAGCAAAGTAAAGCTCAGGAGCAATCTGGGGTTAGCTCCAGAGCCGTGGAATAGGGATGCTCTGGCCACTGGCTCTGCTGGCACAGCACTCCCATGCTGGGCTGGGTGGAACTGTCCACCCTCCAAGGCCGCTGCAGCTCACCAGAAGTAGCACAGCTGTTTCCCATGAGTGTTACCACTTCTACCAGATCCACTATAACAAAACTCTGGCTTGTCCTGCCTGAGATACTGCAGTTTGTCCAAGGCACTAGATGATCCTGCTGCTTTGGCTTTTGGCTGAATGACTGAAAAGATCCCAGCCAACCACAAGTTTGTGTGCATTGGAGTTTTCTTTCTGTGCCTGCTTGCTGTGAGATGAGCGGGAAGCTGAACATGCAAGGCTGTCCTATGGGAAGGTGTGCAGCTGTTCCTCTGACAGCCTCTACACTGTACATCTATCTTCAGCTGTGCTTCCCTCATGGCATCTGCATCCAGGCTGGTTGGGAAACCCTATTTCTGTGCTGCATGGCACAGCATGCTGTGTAGGATAGTCCATCATCCTTCCCTGTACTGCAACATCCCATGTTGTGTACAGGCTCTTAAAATGTCATCAGTACCATCCTTACTGAACTGAGATGTGCTGGAGTACCTCAAAGTGAGCATTTTGCACTGTTTTGTACAAATGCTTACAGGAAGCACTTGTTGGACTTCAGTGACCACCATTGTGCTTTAAAGGCAGCAATTTTTTACTAGATGTGTAATTCACTCGTTCTTTTGAGGAGTGAGTTTTTCATCTCCACATGATTGAAACTTTATCTAGGGGTTTCTGCCATGTAAGAACATAATGCACAGTCTTAGAAGAAAAATGAAGAAAAAACCTAAATTTAAGAAACGTTCTTCATTCCTTCATCATCCTTGCCCTCAGAAAAGATAAATGTGCAGTTTTGGAACTGTCCTAAGGATCCCTCCTTTAGCACATAGTTTTACAAAGGCTGAGTGTCCCCAGTTAGGTGCCAAGGTCACACCTTTGGCCTTGACAGAGCCTACCACACACTTGCAATTTCTCCTTAAATTAATCCATATCCACTTGCAGGTGTTAGCAATTTTGTAGAAGAGAATCTAAACATCTCACAATTTTCTGTTTTGTCAGTCATCTGAGTCTGTACCTTTGAAGTTACTGCTATAATTGGAAGAAAGGTCACACTAATCTATTCCCTCTAAAGATTGCTTTCATTTCACCGGTATGTAACTTTTTTTTCTCTCATTTCTTATGCTGCCTTAGGTAAAAATAATTTTGGTGCTTACCCTTTTTAAAGCATTTTCTTTTGTAGAAGTTGTTTTGTAGTTTGATATATCCCTCACATCACAGTGGTGGTTGTATTCTGGAAACCCCAGTGATACTTGTGAAATATTGTCACGCAAAAGCCAAAAAAAGGGAAGCATTATTAATTTCCTTTATGTACTAGTTTGATTGGTTTTTACTGAATTAATGTGCCATTTTGGTTGAGTACCAGTCTCTTTCTCTTTCATTTAAATGTGAAGAAAACACTTCGAACAGTGTAACTTCCTTTTAAAACCGATTTCGTACAGCTGAGAGCTTTCTAGGGCCAATATGACTTCTTGTGGACCCTAATTTCCCCTTTTGGGTGCCGCTTTATTTCCATTCAGATGTGCAGAGGGCTGGGGAACATTCCTCCAAAACCATCTTTCCGCTCGTTGTTCTCGCCCCCGCAATGGCGGTGGTGCCGTGCGCAGGGGAAGGGAAGGCAGCTTCTTCTGCGGGAGTGTCGGGGACCGCATGGCCGGGCTGGCCGAGCGGCGGTGCCGCCGGGGACGGCTGCGGGGGTGTCAAGGGCCGCGAGTGCGGTTTTGAGATGTGCTTTTGTAGCCGTCTCAGTGCAAACTACTCAGGGGGTCCTCGTTTTCCACCTATAACGCAAAAAGAACTCTCCCGACGGGGGATCTCCTGCTTAGTTCCATCCGTCCGCCGCACCGTGCGCTCGCGCTAAGTGAGGAGGCGGCCGAGAGTGGGGAAGCGCTCCTCTGCCTCCGGGCTTCTTCCCCTGGAATTCTTCCACCGGAGTTAGAGCTGCCGGGGGGCCGGGGAGGTCCCCCGTCCACCGCTTTCCCTCCGCTTCCCCGGTCAGGAGGAGGATTTCGGGTCGCTAACGCGAGCTCCGACCATCTCGGCGAGAAGCCCCCGCGGCGAGGGCACGGCAGGTGCTCCCGGCGCGGCGGGGACCGGGCCGGCCCCGACGGGCGGCGCGGGGGAGCCGAGGGCGGCCGCCAGCGCCGGGCC
>VWPU01005981.1:0-77804 GCA_013398955.1 Callaeas wilsoni
GCGGCCGCGCCGCTCCGCGTCCCCCCTCCTCCGGGGCAGCCCCGACCCTCGCTCCGCGGCGGGGCGCGGAGCTGCCCCCCCGCCTCCAGCCCCCCCCGCCGGTAGGCGTCAGGCGCCTCCTGTGCCCGCCGAGGGAGAGGGCAGGAGCGAGCCGGGGAGGAGAGGCGAGCGCCCGGCGGCAGCCCGGCCGCGACAGCTCCAAGTTTCTCTCTCAGACGCGCTGTTTCCATCGCAGCCCTAAATCAAAGAGCGTCGCAATTAAAGTTACACTGTCTAAAACACAATTCTCCCGGCCTCCGCGGGTTAGGCTCTTTGGCATATTAAGTACTAGAAAGCCGAGCCCGTGATACTAGATAATGTCGTTAGGCAACATCTCAAGCTTTTTGTTGTAGTTGTTTTGTTCTTCTCTCCAGGTATTAAAAATAAGCTTTTTTTTGTAGGTACTCACCATTGTTTCTTTGCTGTCCTGGAGACTGAAGTGGTTTAAAATCCAGTCTCTCCAACAGATGCTGGAAGGTAATGTGTCTTGTTTGAAGTCATCATGTGAGAACTTCTGCTTTGCTCAGTGGATCGCCCACCACTTGGTGTGACTTATGAATCTAATAACCCTTTGCAATATCCGCAAGCTTAAACTCTCCACCACCTTGGTGCCTACAGAAGACAGAAAGCAACTGGCAGGGAGTTTTAAAAACCTATAGATTTACGCAAACGCCTTAGCTCAGAGTCACGTTTCCCTCTGAGTTCTTACGTGATCTTAATGAGTGAGAGGGGTTACCAACCAACACAGTATAAAACGTGATCGCAGCCGCCTCCCAGGAAACCGGAGCGGGACAGTAAGTTCCCGAGGAAAGTCCTGGCCGGCCGGGCGCACTGTGCACTGAGCCCTGACTCCCACCGCCCTCCTTCCACCTCCCGGCTCCCACCTGGGGCCGTGCAAGACGAGCCGGCTCTGGAGATTTACATTCGGGACAGGTAAGTAAGCATTTGGGGGTTGGTTTGTTTGTTTGTTTGTTTTAATGTCACGTTCACTGCGCTCTCACGGGAAGTGCTCCAGGGACTTGTTGCATACTAGGTCCTGCCACAAGAGGAGCATGGCACAGTTGCCAAGACGAGTTCCTTTCCGAAACCCCTGCCTTTCCCGAGCTGCAACTTCCCCGCACGCTTTTGCTCCCCCTCCTCCCTCCGCCCTCACCGGGAGGCGCATCCCCGGGGGCGGGCTGCTCCGCCGACCCCGCACTGAGCCCCTGCCGCCGACAAGGCAGAAGGGAGTGGAGCGCATCCCCGGGATCTGCCTTTGCTTTCCCCTTCTCCTCTTCTCCCCTTCTCCCCTCCTCCCCTCCCTCGGGGCCCCAGCAGCGCCCCGACTCCGCCCGTGATTTCTATCGCTAAGCCAATTCCGGTCTGCTTGCGTTGTGAGAACAGCCGCACACCTGGGCGCAACTGCAGTCTCTTTCCCCGAGATAGGTGGCCGAGCCTCAGTATTACTCCTGCCAAGGCTCACAAAGTCCTCGTTCCCATTTTGTCTTCGTATCTCGGGTTTATTCTCAGTGACTGCCCCGCCTCCCCGGCTCAGAGAACCCCGCTGGGAGCGGGTGCAGGAAGGGGTGTGGGAGATGGTGGGGCGGGTTTCTTTGCCTTTGAAGGCGAATTGCAGTCAACTGAACCTGGACTTGCCAAAGTTTGTGGGTGCTGCCTCTCGTATGAGAAAAGAGACCAAGACCGAGAAGCTCCTTGTCCACTCCCATTCCTCCTGATTGACTGTTGGAATTGCATTTACGGGTCATTTCTCTCCAAAGTGCCCGTTTCTCTCGCCCCCCGAGTCCCAGGTACCTCTGCCTGGGAGCCAAAGCAAGCAGCCTCTTCCATGACAACCATCTATGTTGATCCATGCAATAACCAGCAGATGCTGCCCTAAGACTGGTACAGCTGGTACTTTCCTGCCTTGGCTGTCCTGGGGACAAGATGTTAGAAGAAAAGTCAAGTGGTATCCAGCAAAGCTGCCCCGAGGAGAGCCGCTGAGTCCCTTCACGTGCGTCACATACTGCCTGTATGCCATGTACCGGCAGAGCCTGTCACAAAGCCTGTTGCTGATGTAACACTGCACCCGACAGATCGCCCTATCACTGATAGGGTGTCACCCGAGATACATCCTTAAGTACTGATCTGCAGTTAGGAAGCTGAAGTTTTCTTCCAACAGCTGGAAGTACTCGGTGTTAATACTGGTCAGGAATACCAGTTTTAAGTGGCATTAAAGTTTTGGTTTTTTTTTTTTTTTTAAAAAAAAAGCCAAAGTGTTTCAGCAAGTGGACTTGCAGTGAGTTTGGTTTTCTCTCATTCTTCTAAGCAATTCTTTGCTCCTGCCTCTTCCTCAGGGGAATAAAATAATTTGGTAATATCTCCTTTGGGTAGTAAGTTGCACAATTCACTTTTTGACTACATAAATCTTAAAGGTGTCTGACCCTGTAGAGTCCTCAGTGTTTTATAGAGAGCACTTTACTAAGATGCAATATAATTTAAAACATATTTCTACATACTTATTTTATAGCTCAAGTAACATAGTCTTTCATTGAGAAAGTAATTCCCTCTGTAGCACTTGTAAGAAAGTACTTTGCAGCACTGTTCCTCCCCTACTTGTCATTTCATTAACTTCTACATATCTTCATTTTCTGATGAAGGTCTCAATTGTTAGAGATGCCCAGGAGAAACCTTTGGTGGGTCATAGTATTATACTGATGTAATAATGTTAAATTTATAACAAAAAATCTTTCCACAAAAGCTTCCCGGGAGATCCACAGCAGGAAGCAGCATGGTGTCATTTCAGCCCTGTCCAGATGCATTTTCTAGAGGAAACTGATGGGGTTTGCCAGCAGAAACAAGGCAGGGTCATGCTGACAGAACCACAAGCAAAGATACTTCTTTAGAGAGCTAACTAGAAGAGCTCCTGGTCAGCATTTCTGCTTAAGAACAGGACTCCACCCACCTCACTGGGGATGGGTGACAACTGATAACACATCTCATTCTTGATAGACCAAATTAAGCACATGTTTGCCGAAGGGATAGTTTGCTTTAGATTGCTTCAATGTAATTAATGGAATAAACTGGCACAGTAGTGAAGGGAATAGTACAAAAGTGTATGGAAAAAAAAAAGGTCATTGGTAGGGTAATAGGGGATGCTATGGAGAATGGGAATTATCTGGCAGAAGACAAGTAGGAGGAGGTAGTATAAAATGATCACAGTTCTTTCCTTGTAGTGACATTCACAGGTGAGAGAACAGACCAAGTCATTGTGACGGACCAGAGCTGAAGTTGAGACAGCAGTCAATGCACAAAAATGGTAGAGGAGAGTCACTCCTCTGTCAGGGATTCCTGCAAGAAAGGCCTTAGAAAGGGGATGGACTAGAATGCCTGTTGAGTTTCTAGACATTTCCTTTTCCTATGTCTTGTTTCCAGCTATGCTTTTTATCTCTAGAAGAGCTTATTCCCAGGCCATGGCAGACCCAGCCATGAAAAATCACTTAATGTGAGTCGGTGTGGAGGGTTATTTTTTCTTAGTACCATACAGGGGCACAAGTGACTCAAAGTTACTCACTCGACGATTCATACACTTCAGTAAAAGCTGGGACTAGTGAGTAGAGTTTAGCCCATTATTCAAAACTAATAATCAGGTGGTCTGTTTACAGGGTGTTGAAATAGGATAGCTGTTAGAATTTGCCAGAATGACATGGCACAGCATTTGCTGTATGCAGGTAGTTCATACATATAAGGCAATGTACATCTCTTGTTCCAAGTCTGTTTATCTTGGAATCACATTGTTACCAGATGAAGTATACGGCTGCAGGACTTGACTTCAGTGGGACTACTCACATGTAAATAGTGACATAACTGTTTAGCAGATGAGGCCTAATTAAGCAAGAATCAGCCATACATTTTCCCTCTCTTAGACAAAACAATGTGAAGAATACTGCAGAAGCATTGCTAGAAAGCCACAGTGCTTTAAATCAACCTGTGAAACACCCTGAAATACTAAGCAAGTTGCAAGTTCTTTCCCTGCCTTAAAATACCTTAGAAAATGATGAGCCGTTACTGGGGCTTTTTCACATAGTTGAAAGACTACCAAAATATGTGGATAACTGCTAAACACGTGCAAAAGACACCTTCCATTCATTATGTACAGCTGCTCCTTCAGAGACCACTAAAAACCCGCCTCAGACACCAACATTAGCAATCTGAGAAGAATCAGATGATAGCAGTAGCTGTCAACTTTACAGAGATGCTTCTGAAATAAGAGCTATGTGACATCATCGCTGGTGTGAAACGGGGCTGCCAACTTCTTTCCATGCCAGCAATCTAATGGTATGTTTGCAAGAAAGGTCCCCCAGGGTTATGGTGTGCTAGTTTTGCTGGTAACCTCCTGCTTCTTCAACAGGCGGATTTGGCACCTGCCCTGCCACTGCCTGGAGGGTAAATACCAGCCTCCCAGTACGTATTTAGGGTAGCCTCCCATCAAGTGTTGATTTTCTATGCCTGATTTCCTCCTCCTGCAGATTATCTTGCTCTGATATTTCCATCTTTCCCCTGATCTTCGCGCTGCAAGTGTTAGCAGTCTTTCACTCTGCCTCCTCCCACCCTGGAAGTTTTCCTTTCTTTCTGAGCCTACTTGTCTTCAAACTGCGTATATTTCATGCTGGTAACATGCAGATGAACATCGTAGTCATGATCCCACTCAGATACTAAACAAGCCTCCCACCAATGCCTTGTCCTCCTTTAAAGTGCTGGAACATTTCAGCTTGCTTTCAGTCTCCTGAAAGTACCAGGAAATCCTCTGGAGTAGACAAGCAGCAGCACATGTGCTTGTTGTGGTTGTACCTCAGAGAACGGCTTGTCACGGACTCATCTCCAAGCATGTGTTTGCAGGGAAGAGAGGGCGAGACCCCCACAGGAGAGTGGTGGGCCCACAGCCAGTGTAGAGCTTAGCCTCCAACCCACCTCAGCCCACAGGAGAAGGGCTTCAATGTCACCATCAACAGGAGGTATTTTGCACATTGACTTCCTTTAAGAACACAAATTGTGCCAAGCTCATATTCACATTTGGTAAAAGCAGGAGAGAGACCCAAGGGCATCTCAAGCTCAGTATGCTTAAGGAAACCTAGCCCTGCTGCAAGTCAGGATAAATCTGGGTTTCCATCATCCAAATTGTCTGAAGCAAATACCTTGAGACAGATGCCTTGGCCAGCATTCCTAATCTGTAGAGGCAATAGCACAGGTTACAGCGGGAGGACATGCATCAGGCCTAATAGAGGGTCTGTCAGCATTGGGTCAGCCACCAATTTGCTCATCCTGGGGAAACCCTCTCTTCTGCACTTTCAGCTGTCTATAGGTACCTCCACGTCCCTCTCACAGTGGAGTGAGACTGTAGCAAGGCTTCAAGAACAGGGCTGAGAGTTTTGCATTAATTATTTATTTGCCATCAGCTTATGGTAAAAAAGCACTATTGTAAAAAAAGTTTTGCTTAAACTGTTTCTGTCATTTATGGAAAAGGTGTGTTTCAGGAAAACTTTTAGAAGTTTTGTTTTTCTCAAACTAAATTAAAGTTTTGTTTTTCTCAAACTACCACACATGCAAATGTAGTTCAGCGCTTGCACGGCACTCATTTAGGTTAGCTGGAAAAGACAGGAGATTAGATAAATGTAATGGAAACTATTGGCCCATGTAAGTTCTCCTGCCTGACCTGAGCAAAATGAGACACTGGGTATCTCTTACTAGAAGAAAACCAGAGATAGGGAGAGAAATCAGAACCTGGAGAAAAAGAAACATGACAGCTGTAATCTGTTACTATTGCAACCTGATTATAGGATTCATTGACAAGGTGGGAGACCCTTTCTTTGGCATTTAAGTCTCCACCCTGCTTCATGTAACCACAAGAAAATATCTCCAGGCATGTCAGCCTTTAAAAGAGATTCTTTCTTCAATCTTCTTTAAAAAGAGAAAACATACAACGTGACCATGAACAAAATAAGCTACACCACCGCCTCATCATATTTTTAAATGCTGTTATGTGCAGTCGAGTTACTAAAGAAAACCAGCACTTCCAGTACAGAAATGCCCTTATAAAACTATAGGGGATTAGCCTTAATTGTACTTACAAGTGAAAAGTGAACACATACTTTAATTCCTTTCTAAAGTTAATAGTTTATAAGGAAACTACCTTCCAAACCATATTAATCTACTTCTCGACAGTCAAATACCCTATCAGCTTCCATGGGAGCTCGCAGTAACAGCTTGATGTTTGAACCTCATGGAGCATGATAGAAACATGTTATTGTTAGGAACAAAATATCTGTTGGAGAAATTATACACTGAGTTAGCAGAGAGCAAGAGGAACCAGATGCCTATCATATAAGGATTATTAAGAGATGCTGGCAAGCTCTGAATAAGAGTGACCCTTGACTTTGTCTCTGCATTCATATGATGAACTCTTACAAATATAACTGCGTTCTCTGCAAGGTCCCTGTGTAAAAGAGGAAGAAGGTGAGATGACAACAGAAGAAGAGAGGAACAGGGAAATAGTGATATAGGATAAAAATGCTGAAGGAAAATAGAAATACAGAGAAACTCTTACAAGGCTACCACTAACTGGGGGCATTTAGTAAAATAATAACCTCCACCTAGGCTCTTACAACAAGTTAGTTAAAAACACCTCCATACCAGTTATGTATGAAATTGTCCCATCTATTTTTATCCTGTCATTTTCAGACTAAAATGACAAATTCTCCCCTGAGACCGTATTCACAACAACCAGGAAACAGTGCTACTGTTGACCTAAATAAATAAAGCTGCTCCTATGTAAGAATTCCTGCAAGGATCCTTTAAAACAAGATACTTTGAAAACATTTGCTGCAAAATGCATATGAAACCCTGGGGGACAAACAGCCTGCCAGACACTATGGTCTCACTATCCCAATTTGGCAAACAAGGTTGAGAGCTTTATAAATATTCTGCTGGAGAAACAGGGGTACTTAGGTAAAGACTTCTGATGCCAAAACACAAGGTCCTGGTACACCTTTCAGTTAGGGCACAAATAAATTTTCATAGAAAATGTATTATTTTGTGGAGTTGCATCCATGTTTTTGAGCTAAGGTGCGCATGAAGCTTTAACTATGTCTTAAGACAATTTGCAGGATGCTTTCTCTCTCAGGTGGTGCTATTACTCTGTCTTAACTTTTTGATAGGGTCATTCATTACTGTTAAAGAGAGCAATTACACACTTAACCAAACAGATCTCTTTAGGTGCAGTGTTTATTGAGATGAATTAGATCTATTTCCCTTATTCAATCTGAAGCTATAGAGCTAAGATCCATTTCCAAAACCAAGCTTCGGAAACATAGGGGCAAGTCTAGATGAAAATTTCGTGGAGGTTTGTTTAGGATTTCATGGTAAACTCATCAAATGCAGCAGTGTTAGAAGTCGTTGGTAAAAATATTATTGCTACTTCTACTTTGCATTTGCATCATGGGTTTGAAGACATGTCTTTTCCATTTGCAGCCCACATCCTGCTGCAGCATCCTTTCCTTTGCTCTACCTGATAACCTGTCAAAAAGGTGGACCATTAGCAAAACCTCCACTGCACAGAAGTTAGCAAGTCTTCTGTTCCAGCAGAGATGAAAAAACTGACTTTTTTTCCCAAGACCTGAAGGTAGAATGGCAAAAAGAGGCCGTTATATTCATTTAGTGCCCGTTGTAATGCTGCCCATTTATGTTAAAGATGTTCTGCATGGGCTCTATGAGTCAGTACCTTTCTTAGCTGCAATGCACATATGGAGACTTTGGATGCACAGATGTCATAATGAATTAATCCACTTCAGCCAACAAAGGCCTTTTTACCATTCACGCCCCCACTGGAATTGAACCAGATATAACCTATACATTTTCTCTTCCACTTTCTTTTCTGATATGCTCTCCTGTTCTAACTGCTTCTCATAAGAGCTGAAGTAACTTTTGTTTGTGACTTGGGGAACTTTATTGAATAAATATATATAGAGGTGTTCCTAACACTGAACAGCACACAAATTGCATGATTACTTTTAGTGTCTCTTATTGAAATGAAAATATTTTAATAACCTGAAAGATTCTTCAGTGAACCATGCTGGATCTGTGCAATTTATAGCATATTTAAATATTTTTACATTGGTACCCAAGACTGAATTCCAATATTTCTCTTTTGAGTCTGTGTCCATTTTAATACACTTCTGGGAACACTTACCTTTTATGATGAAACCAATATTTTCTAACGTAAAGTGGTGATTTCAGCTTAAATGCAACCATATGTATCTTAGGGCAAAGGCTCTTGGTTCTCAATAACTGGTTAATGTTAAGCATCATTCACAATGAAAATGTCACAAACTACCATATACCAGCTTTCTCAAAGAAACAAAGCTAAAACACAGAAGAGTAGAGCTTCTATAGTTAAGGATAAGTACCTTGAGGCACAATTACAAATTGAGTATTTTTCAAGTGAAAGTGGGATAACTACAGAGTTATACAAACCAACTCTGCTTGATTTTGTGAGCTTGTCTCTCTTGGTATGAATTAGATGATGTCCTATTTTAGTTTACCAGTCTGCTAACTGGTGGGTAATAACACCGCTAAACATAATTCTACCAATCTATGCATATAACTTATTCCTGAATCTGTACAGCATATATCCCCCATCAGTAGCAGCATCACATTTGATTATTTTGTTTCAGGCACAGATCGCAAATCTCTCAGAAACCTGAACAAGTCTTTACAGCTTTGAGGGACATTTTTGCGTCCATTTTGCAAAAAGACAAACTGAGGCAGAGAGCATTTAAACTGCCAGTAAATGACTCTGATAGTGCAGCTTGGTCCCTAAGCAGTTTACCCACAATAATAATGCCGGTCAAGGTTTGGCAGTCCCAACACTTTTTTCTAAGAAATATATAATGACTCTTCTCCTGTGCCTGCTGAGTATATTACTTTGACACTGGGAAAAGGTCCATGTAAAAATATTTGTATCATAATATCAAGGATATGCCATATCATTCATATGGCCTAACAGCAAAACACTGGCAAGGAGTAATTATTAATTTGGGGGTAAAATTACTTTAGTTTTTTGTAGTGTACATAAATTAGAAGAACAAGCAGAGAACTTGGGCAAACAATAAGGGAACAGCTATCAGATTTTCTGTCTCTTATGCTTTCTCAGACTCACA
The DNA here is from genome assembly GCA_013398955.1 of Callaeas wilsoni. NCBI lineage: Eukaryota > Metazoa > Chordata > Aves > Passeriformes > Callaeidae > Callaeas > Callaeas wilsoni. The sequence goes on from VWPU01005981.1 coordinate 9,231, forward strand.
TTGTCTACCCTAAATGTTAATGGTCACCTCTGGGTCACGACATGTTTCTCGTGCATTTACTACATGGCCTGCATCCTGGGGTAGTGAATTTGGAAGTTTTATGGAAGAGCTTTGAAATAATAGAATACAATCCTAGAATTGTTTGGGTTGGGAAAGACCTTTAGGGTTACTGAGTCCAGCTGTTAACCCAACACTGCCAAGCCCACCACTAAACCATGTCTCCAAGTGCCCCATCTACACGTCTTTTAAACACCTCCAAGGTTGCTAACAAAACCACCTCACTGGGCAGCCTGTTCCAATCCATGACAACCCTTTCCATGAAAAAGTTTTTCCTAAAATCCAATCTAAATCTCCTCTGGTATGACCTGGGGTAATTTCCTCTTGTCCTATTGCTTGTTACCCAGGAGAAGAGGCTGATTTCCACCTTGCAACAACCTCCTTTCAGGTAGTTGTAGAGAGCCTTAAAGTCTCTCCTAAGCCTCCTCTTCTCCAGGCTGAGGCCCCCAAAGCTTCTTCAGTCATTCCTCATAGGACTTGTGCTCCAGACCCTTTCTCAGCACTGTTGACCTTCTCTGGACGTGCTTCAGCACCTCAGTGTCTTGTAGTGACGGGCCTAGAACTGAACACATTGATGTGTGGTCTCACCAGTGCCAAGTACAGGGGAACAGTCACTGTCCTGGTCCTCCTGGCCACACTATTNGACGGGCCTAGAACACATTGATGTGTGGTCTCACCAGTGCCAAGTACAGGGGAACAATCACTGTCCTGGTCTTCCTGGCCACACTATTTCTGATACAGACCAAGATGCCATTGGCCTTTTTGACCCCCTAGGCGCAGCTGGCTCATGTTCAGCAGCCCCAGGTCCTTTTCCGCTGGGCTTTTCCAGACACTTGGACTCCAGCCTGCAATGCTGCATGGGATCGTCATGACCCAAGTGCAGGATCCAGCACTTCCACCTTGTTGACCCTCATACAACTGGCCTCAGCCCATTGATCCAGCCTGTCCATATCCCTCTGCAGAGCCTGCCTGCCCTCCAGCAGATCAATACTCCCACCCAGCTTGGTGTTTTCTGCAAATCCAGTGAGGGTGCCCTTGATCCCCTTGTCCAGAACATCAATAAAGATATTAAACAGAACTGGCCCTGGGGAACATGAGTTGTGACTGGCTGCCAGCTGGATGTAACTTCATTCACCATCACTCTTTGGGCTCAGCTGTCCAGTCAGTTTTTACCAAGAAGAGTATATTCATCCAGGCCGTGAGCAGGCAGTTTCTCCAGATGTCAAAGGCTTTACTAAGGTCCAGGTAAACAATATCCACAGCTTTTCCCTAATATGCTAAATGGGTCACCTTGTCATAGGAGACCAGGTTAGGCAGATGGTCTGGGAGCACACGGTCATGGAGACACGCTGTTGCTGCTTGTGAGCCGACAGTGGTTGTGCTCCTCACCTGGTGCCTTCTTTCCATTCGTGTCTGGGTATCCTTCTGAGCCCTACCTTGCCTCAGAGCTACAGAAGCCTGGTAGCAAGGTGAGCACAGGGCTCATCCCCAAGGGCCTGTGGAGCCGGGTACTGCTGTGCTGGGTGGTTGGAAGCACACATGCCTGCGCAGGTACGCAGCAAGCCTCACCTGTGAAGCCCTGCAATGCTGGGGGCCCTCTGTGCCACAGCAGCCATCCCATGCTGTGCCACCAGCCTTCTCTCTTTAATCAGGCTTTTTATCAGTCAGCGCTTGGGTCAAAGCAGGCCTGGAGAGCAGATAATGCATGCCAATGTTTTCCGATCTTTTATGGGTGAATCATTTTCTGGGCAGCCTGCCTTCCATGAGGAGGAGAAGACAACCCAGATACTACCAGGGAAGGAAGGTGGGCAGATTCAGATAATTACAATAAATATAATTCCAGATTATTTGTTGGGATAACTCAAGATGTCTATCGTTATTAGTAATCTGAGGTCTGCGCAATTATGCAAGACCAAAATGAAACTTGGCCTAAGGTTTCTCTGGCTTTCAGTGGGTTTAATTGTTGGCTTAAATATGCAGTTCCTATGAAGTTGCTGTCTTTGATAATCTCATATTTATCTTTTTTCTTGTATTTCTCACAAGTCTTTTGACATTCCTTACTCAGGAGTAATCCCCGCTAAACCTGAATTATGTGGCAATACTTTGAAGGAAAAAAATTATGACTAAAATCTAGGAGATAAACCATAAGGAGGAAAACAAATGATTAATTGGAAGTAAGTAGGTAAAAAGAATGTAATGGAATACTAGTACCTCTCAATTACTTAATTAGGAGCATATAAATCACTCTATCTAAACATGACACCCTCCTGTACTACCAAGTCTGTCTAAAAAAGTATATTTTGGTTATTGGTCTAAAGAGCACTCTCAGAGAGTAGAGCAACACAAGCCAAAACAATAGTAAGATGAAATGATTAAAAAAAAATTAAACAGTTAATTAACAACATAAAGAGCCTTGAATGTAATTTGAAAAGTGCAGCCTGGATTCTTAGTTGCTTAAATTGATGTAGCACCATGGCTTTGTGGAGCTCATCCGCCTTGCACAAAGCATCTTGCACACTTGCGTCTGTCTGATGCCTTGGATCTCTTAAAGAAACAAGTCAAGAAGAAAACCAAACAAAAACTGCTCAAATCGCTCCAATGATGGCTTGACTATATTGATTACTAAATGAAGCTAATTAAAAACTTTTTTCCCACCTAATTATTATGATAAAGATTTTTTATTTTGAAAACTGATTAGTAGAGCTTATTTTCTGTCATTTATATTTACTAATATAAATAGGCAAAAAGTGCTGATAAATAACCCACAGGCTCTGAAACTCATCAGTATGGAGAGGCCAGTGCTCATAGTCATGCGAAGTAAGCATGTACAATGTGCTCGGCTGTCAACATTGCCCATCCTTATAGGTGCCATCTTATAAATTTTATGTCTTTAGTTATTCTTTCCATTGAAGCACCATTTAAAGCAAGAAACACCTGAAATAACTGTTCCTGATCTCAGAGTGCACGCTAAGCCCTGGGAGGTGGTCCTGTGTTTTATGGAGGGAGGCAGGAAATTGGCTCTTCCTGGACCAGCCAGAGACACTGTTGACAGCGTGCGGGTTGTCTCTAGCAGATTCTCTGGAGGAATCCGGGTAGGATTGGAGCACATGGAGCCAGGAGGGATTAGGTGCAGGTGACACCCTCTCTGCAAGTTTGTGTCTGGAAGGCAGGAAATGCTGATAGGCAAGGAGGTGTTTGTTGGGGGTCAGCAGCAGAGAGGATGGTAACAGGGCTCAGGAGAGATGCTCCCGGCTCATGGGAGGGGATGCGGGCAGGGCACGATCCCCCTTCACCACTGCGCATCCCTATCAGTGCCTGGGATGCCAGGCAGAGGGGGGAATAGGCGGACATCTGAAGAAATGGCAGAAGGGCTCTGACAAGTGAAAAGGCTGAGGACTGTGGCTATGTAAAGGAGTGTCATATCCCAGAGTGAAAGGTTGGGCATCATATTGATCATACTGCTTCCCAATCTTTTTGTACACATGTGCGTAGGTAAGTAATGTTAAATTTACATGCACTTGTATGTTTTTTACATGCAGACCAAGACTGACTATAAACCAGAATAGAAATAAGGCACTTTAGAGAATAAAAATTAGACTTTAGAGAATGACTGAGAGCAATGGCACAAGAAATGGTCCTCCACAGCTCCTGATGCCCTGTAGGTTGAAATGAGCTATCTGAAGCCTTTTCCCTGGAGGAACACCAAAGGACCACTGCCAGCATGGGTGCTGCAGTGAAACAATGCTATTTGTATGAGACAGGGAAAAAACAGTCAGGAGGACTCCATGTCTCTGCCATTCTCTCCTATGGACGGGACCCTTTAACATGCAAAGCTCTTGGTTTACGGGAATGAGATTATGAGAGCAAGATCTGAAATGCTCAGTATTTTTCCTCAGTTTTATCAAAAGCAAAGCACCATCAAAAACAGAAGTTGGAAAAATAATTTTAAACCATTATCATTATTTCCCACACAGAAATTATGGCTAGATTGGTAAAAACATTTCTACTTAACCACTCTCCCATATAACGCGTAATTCAAGGGCCAACTGCTAAGAAGTGACAGTGCTTCTCCCAATAATCTTAGAGCAGTTCAGGGTGTAAAAACCATTGTAGCTATGCAATCTCAGACTCCTTTACCTTCCCCTCCTACCCATGTATGGTCTATAGAAGGTACAGGTATTGGTGAGATAGGCGGGAGCATGCAATGTGAGGCTGGATACCCCAGGAAAACCCTAAACCCAGCCTACTTCATAGTTCCCCACACCTTCCTGGACAAGCAACCTGATCCCTCCTCTGAGAGTGTACCAAGAGCCATGTGAATTCCTTACCTCCTGGAGATGCTGGGAGGACGTAATCTTCCGTCGGCAGGGCACACAGGTCCCGCCACCATGGAGATTCACTGCTCAGACACACCACTGAACAGAGCAACAAATTTGTACAGATGTAAGGTGTTGGTTGTGTAACAGCCCAGGTGATTTACGTTTGCTATCTGCAGATAGGGATGAGATGTGATGCCTGCAGTATGTTTGCACGTTTATACACGTACGCCCAGAGGGAGAGTAAAGCGGAGCCCTTGGAGCTCAGTCAAGGCAGTGATTCAGAGGCAGAGCAGCACATGCGGGATGAGCAGCTGCTAGACAGGTACTTGTTGGGTGGGCTTGGGCTAATTAAGCTGATTGGAGAAAGGAATCAAAGATTCAGGCGTGAGAAGAGAACAAAAATGCAAGTCAAAATTCAGTGTCCATTAGCTTGATGTGTAATTTTATGGCAGTTTACAGACTTATGCATGAGAGCAGAGTGGAAAGGATCTATTTTTATGTTGTGGAGGGATGCTGAGCTGAAGATGAGACAGTTCACGAAACACAGTTTGGCTTTTTAGTCTTAATCCACCTCCTGTTACACACTCCTCTGTTCAAAACATTCCACATCTTCATAACATCACTTGCATGCAGGGTAGTATTGTTTTGTTACAGGATTGGGGTCAGGGAGGAAATTGGTTTCTGATGCTTGGAATGGCTTTGTAAATGAATGACAAATGAAGATGCAGGCGAACTGGGAGATACAGGGAAGAAATTGATAAATAGAAGAGAATGCTGTGGAAAAACCCCCAAGAGTATCTAAATTACTTACACAAAAGACACTAGTAATTTGTGTGCTTGTTATTAGGTATCAATGGCATCTCTCTCTCCACTGTACCAAAACATGCTTTATATGCACAAATAAAGGAAACTGCCATCCACTCCAGTGTTTCTGTTAGTTTTAGAAAAGCCTCACATTTAATTTCCGAGCTTAAAAGGAAATAAGAAATCTGGAGCTCTAGAAATCATTGCTGTTTCCTTTCAGAGCAATTCTGCATGTTTGACATCTTATCTATTGTTTATGTCAGGCAAGCAGAGACTGGACAACACAGAGTGGGCTGCAGCGGTAAGACGGTGAGTGAATACCTATGAGGCTTGGTGATTCATTGTTCCAAGGAGCTCTTCCTTTAATCACAGAGGGCTGCCAGATGAGGAAAACCATGAGGATTTATGACTTTGAGGCAGAGTGACAGCTGTCCTAGGCGTTTCAACCCAAAGCTACAAATCAAGGCTTTTATTAGAAAGTGACGGTGAAGGGTTGAGCAACCAAACATCCTCCAGGACAAAACTGCCATGTGAAAGAGTGACCCTGCTTGACCCATGGAAAAATCAATCTGAAATGAAGCCTTTCAATGGCTGAAGGATCCACCTGTAGGATTCCCTCTAGCTAAGGAAATCTTGCCTTTCTTAATACTGGTCTGCCTGTTTTGTCGCAGACACAAAGAAGCCTAAGGTTTAGTGCTAGGACCTTGTAAGCAGCAATTAACCATGGAGCATCACTCAGCCCTGCCAGCATCCTTCCATGGCCACTGCACTTAACTGCTCCACTTTCATAGAGACCTTTTAACCCCCAGTCTGCTGTTTTAGATGATGTTCAGTGTCTATATCATGTTTTACATAAGACTGATGCTCCCTTCACAGCTGCACTTCTCTACCACAACCAGCTGTGTCCTGTCTGCAAGCAGCAATCCCTACAGGTCATGAAAAAATGAAAGCTTCCCTCAAAACTTGTGGCTGGATTGTATAGCTAGAAATTAGGAGACCTGGGCTCTATCGTCCCTTACAACACTCACATGTGCAGATGAATAATTTTGTTATCTATGTGACTTGGTTTCTCCATCTCTGAAATGGAAAAGCTGCCTTTCTGGAGGGATTTTTCCCAGAAATGGATTTGAGTCTTTCAGTCAGGAGGAGACATAAAAGTACAAAGTGCTAATACGGTTAGCAGCCGTAGCCTAATTACATCCAGAAATAAAGAGAATGAACTAAAGGAGGGACACAGCGAATTCCTTCATATGTCCTACTGCACAACCCTCTACCTAAACCAAGAAATGCATTTTATTTTAGCAGAGGGCCCTGCCCTGGATAGAGCAGGGAGGTACAGGGGGACCTTATGCAGAGCCTTCTCCCAGACTGACCCGCTCCAGTAAAGGTGATACCTGATTTCTAGCCTCAAAGAAATTTCCACAGGAATCATGTCCCCTTTCCAGTCCTATTTTAATCAGTTAAAGCTGGAAGACTTTCCATCTTGCAAACACTCAAAGACCAAGTTGTTTCAGCCCATACCTTCTGTGAGGACTGAGCCATGCTGTTGCTGAGGTGGCCATCAGAGCTCCATCAGGTTAGTTTAGGGCTGGTTGATTGGTCTGTTTGATTTCAGTTTTCAGTAGCTGTGAAAACAGCACAAATGATCAAAAGAGGGGGGAGGGGGCAGAGAAAAGACCTCAAATACTTGCTTTCCAACTATACTTGTTTTCCTGCAGAGTTATTTGTAGAAAGCAAAGTCAAGAACAATTGTGTTCACAATTTGCCATCACAAATCTGTGGAGCTGAGAGCTGATACGGGATAATGGTCACCTAGTGCTGCAGAGGCACTACTTTTCTTCAGAGAGAACATGAACTCTTACGTGAAGCCCATTATGATACCGTGGTGTCTGCCTTGCTGGCTCTGAGGAATGCTTAGAAAGAGGAGGGTCACCACTCCCAGACCTTCTGGAGGCTGTCACTTCTCACTCTGCAGTAGCTGACAGGGCTATCATTACCTGGTGGGAGACCAAGCAACAAGCTCACCTCCTTCTGAGAAAGGCAACCCACTCAAAGCCTTAGGGCTGTTTGTAATAACACTCTCCTACTAGACTTCATTTGCTTTCAAAAGTGATAAATGTAGCACTGGGGGAAGAAGGACTGTTGAGAAACTCATTCACCACTTGAGATTTTGTTGCATCCTCATGGTATGCATTTACCATTTTATTAGGAAATACTGCTATTTTTTTTTCTTGACCTCTGATGCCTTAGAGAGGTAACATCAGTAGCCAGAATCACCATTAAAGCTTCTGTATAGAAGTCTCCTCACCTGAAACTTTCAAACCATTATACCAAGATGTTGGCATAACATTTTCCTACTTCTACTTTCTCTTCTGCAATAGGTCACTCTACCCACCACATATGCAAGATCAAGTGTTATTTCTGAGGATGTGATTTTTTCCATCATTGATGGTAGAGATGAGAACTATCTTCCAAGCCATTACTGTGTCTATACTCAGTTACCAAAGAAAAACATTAAAAATATTTTGACACATATAGAATAGAACAGTATCAAACAACTTATTCGAAATGAAGAGAAAGTAAAAATAACAAGTCAGTAGCACATTTGAGATTCCTATAACAATGTGAAACACTATTCTACCATTTCTCTGGAAAAGGATTTTATGTGATGTCACCTCTATATGTGCAAGGCAACTGTTTACATGACTAGTTCCTAAACTATACATTTCCAGCTGAAAGATCAGAAAAAAATGGACAAGTTTGTCACCTTAGGTGAGATTTCTGATCGCAGGAGATTCTTAGTAACAACAGTGGTTCATGAGATAAGATGACGGAGTGTTTGGAAGAGAGAAAAAGGTGATATTCTCAAGATATTCCTGGTGACTTGAGGAGAGTTTTGCAAAGATACAATAAGGCTGATATTGTTGTGAGCTGTGGTGCTCCAAACCATCTATCTGCTTAGCACTTCTGGTCTGGAGAAAATTTGAATTATGACTATTTTCCTGCTCTCCAAAAGGGGATGAATAAGCAGGCTTGGAAAACAACAGATTCCAAGATCTGCCATTAGAGTATTTCTGACGTTTTAAAGACCTGGGAGGCAACAATTTTGGTGGTTTTTTTTTTGTTTGTTTGTTTTTTTTTTTTTTTTTTTNTTTGTTTTGTTTTGTTTTTTTTTGCCAAAGTGGTTGGTTAGTATTTCAGTGACATGTCTCATATGTTTTGCTTTACTCCTTAACCTCCAACTTGGTACAGCATACCCAGATACTTGCAACACATATTGTCACAGACAGGCATGAAGAGTGCTGCATATACAATGGAAGAAATGCAGCAGTGACATTCACATCTATAGCTATATGCACACTTGTTACCACTCAGGTGAGCTCAGGCAGCCTGAATTATCCAGGCTTACATGCTATTTACTCTTCTCTCAACTCTGGAAGATTTTTTCCCAGAGCTCATAACCTGCTCTCTTCTGTCAAGCTTGGGTCTGGAGAACGGACCTTCCATGGGTTTCTTCCAAGAGCCCCCCAGCTCACCTCCCATCTCAGGTGATATTAAGTAAACATTGGCTTTTAACCCCCAGGGAATTGAACTTGACCTTTGTAACCACTGCAAATACCTTCCTAGAGAAATGCTTGAGTAGCAAGGGAGGAGAAAATGAGGAAGGATTCAGAAGAAAAATAGCACATGCAAAACTCAATTGAGCTGTTTGGTCACTACATCCTTGCACAAAGGTGATTGGGGAGGTTTTGTGATGGATGGCATGTCATTAGCAAGAGCTGTCTGTAGTTGTCAGCACAGAAAGAGGTCCTTAAAATTCCAGCAGCTATAGCCCTGCAATCCATCAGGAGAGAACACAAACATCCACCCTCCCCCTCGACCAGCACAGGAGCCCAAATGGCAAGCATAAGTCACAATCATTTTGTTTGTGCAAAACTCCCTGGCCGTCAATTCACAACCAATACCTGGGTTACTGTGTGTGCACTTCTGTTTGTACAGAGAAGTACATCTGTACACAGGGGCTCCAAAACACCGTGTGTGCGGCACTTCTCCCACCTGGCAGAAAACTGGTCAGAGGGAAGATTCTGCTGCTTGTGGAGGGATCACTCAGTCATGGGAATACAGTACATTGTTACATGTGAGAATGATTGATTTCATAAAACATCTTGGAAATGAGATCACTGTCGTTCAAGCTTCCATTTGTAGGCATTAAAATAGTATTGTAACCCAATTAATCTTTTTTGCCTTTTTGATTGTCACCCATCACATAGTGTGCAGAGTAGAAATTGTTTTTATCTGCCTTTGGATCTCATCAGCCTTAATTTTTAATTGAAAGCCATGCCCTTACACCAAAAAACAAATGAAATGGATTTGAACTTCAATGCTTTGACTGAGCTTTTAGTACTTTATATTAGTTTACACTAAAATAACAAAAAAAAGTGATCTATGCAATGCACTCCCTCTTCAGAACGTTTGGGGAGTTTTGCAGATTTTCCCAGCTTTTCCCCCTGCAGCTCTTGGTTACTTGGTCTGGTTCCCATATTGCTCATTCTGGCTTAATGCAGACTAATTTCTATCAGAATAAATAGCATTTCTCAGTTGGTACAAAAGCATGTGACTTCTTTGCCTGAATTCTAAATTCTCCACAGGTTACACCTGTGGTCAATACGGCCTGAGGGATAAAGCAATATGAAAGCAGGTCATTACTTGGATAAACACGAGATGATGCCATGAGGAAGTATTTGGCTCATCAGGTGGCAGAGAGAAACAACAGCACTGCTTTGCCTCTCTGCACTTCTTCATCAAACTGGGCACCATTGGCTGTTTTTCATATCACACAGCTGTCTTCCCTCATCCCCTGTGACTGAAGCTGTGGTTTCAGGAGTGATATAATCCAAGCAGGAATCTTATCTCAACAGCTTTTTCTCCCATGGGTTTGAGGCACCATCTGGGGAACACCTGTGATTAACAGGACTAGCATTTCAATACAGAGACCACAGGGCAATTGGCAGAGGCTGGTACATCTCATCATCCTCAATTACACAGGGGTAACCAAGGTAGAGGTGTTCAAATTGAAGCAGATGTAGTAGCTCAGCTCAGAGTCTCTATCATTTAATATTGACTTTTCTGGGCTGAAGGGGAGATACCTGATGAAGGGAGAGGACTGGGGTTGGTTCCCAGTCCCCCTCCCACAGCCAGCCCCCAGGCTGGCAGGATCCGCTCGCTGACCTTTCCAGGAATGGGCTGCATGTCTGAGTGAAGACTCACTCAGATCAACCCCCGTGACTCTGGATAAATGAAACACTTTGCCGTCTGGCATATCACTCAGTTTCCCACGAATGGCACAAATAGTCACCGCGGCATGCACAAACACAAGGAATCTATTATTGGTGCCTCTTCCTTGGCTCGCCATCGTGACGTCCAACATGGAGGCAAGTGTTAATGCCCTTATAAGGCTCTCTGCATACATTTAAATATGTTATCCTTTGGCCGATGATACAAACTGCTATCTCAGTAGCATACGGCATGGGGAGGTGGGAGATTTTCTTGGCTCTGTGGTGAGAGAGAAATTAAAAAGGAGCCTACAATGCTGAGTCACTGTGACAAATAACTTACTATGGAATGCATTCAGGCTTTAGCAAGGAGGCAGCTGATAGTGAGTCAGTGACTGACTAGTGCCTCCTAGATTTTCCTCCTTGGGAAAGATTCAATTTAATGGGATGAAGTGCCAACAAAAAGTCATTCTCACTGTTACTGAGACAATATCACTAATTATACACATGGTTAAAACTGTCAAGTTCTGTTATATGTCACATAAGATGTGCATTTTTTTTGTGAGTACAGCATCACCCTGTTATAAAGCAGCTTAATGTCCCATTAAAACCACTGATTTTTAGGAGCTGGAAATTTCGCTAAACTTCGACTCTTTGGCTGTGTTAATTCAAGAATCTCCTCTCTTTTGGTTCAACTTGGCAGGCTTATGGATGTCCTATTTAGTGTTCTGGTTTAGCACTCCATGGCACAATTTAAATCAAAATAGATAGTTTAGTGTTAAAAAAACCCCTCTAAGCACAAAATGGGTAAAGATTTGAGGCAGAAGGTAGAAGAATGTCACAATTCTTTTGTTACCAGAGTAAAGTCGAATTTGTATTTGTTTCATGATGATAAATTAGTGTCTTCTTTTCTCCCCCCTCCAGCCTGACAGACCTATCCTCAGTCATGGAATCAGGATTTGTCCAGAGAAGTAGCTTACTCAGGACCATGGACCTCTAGAGGAAGGAAGAAGAAAGAAGGTCTGCGCTCTCTGTTCTGGTCTCTTTCCTCTGGACACCTAGTCGTGTACCTGCCAGTGAAACAGCAGAAACATCAGGAAGCAAAGCCTCCCAATACCTGAAGACCTGCAGCCAAACCCCCCTCCTGTTCACACATTTTCTGTTCATACTGCCTGGCACGGCTGCCAATTATTCTCAAATATTCTTGTACTCTCCTACCCTCACCTGACTGAGGCTGCTCCTTATAGGATATTTGCAGTCTTGATGAATGCAAAAAATTATGGAAAGAAGTTAAAAGGCAAAGCTGTCACCACAGAACCAAGCAGCAGATCCTTTTTAGCCAGTCCATCCTTGGCAGCGGGGGATCAACAGACCGGAACAACATGATCCCTTCTGTGTTTCCATCAGGCTGCTCATCCAGCTGATGTTCCCTTTTTATTTGCCTGTGCTCTTGCTTTCAGACAGACCCCATAGCATCAACCTTGAAATTCCTAAGATACCATGCTAACCATTACATTATGGGGAAGATTATAACTATTCCCAAGCAGACCACAACAAGATGGAAAGAATCTTCTGCTTTCCCCTGCACTCCAGGAGGAGACATGAAGCTCAGACCGGCAAGGGGAACATATGTCCTGAAGTAATTCCAGCTGAGACACTGCAGTCAGGCTGCCCTTTCTGAGCACACGTGTTATAAAGGCATAGAACAATCTACTGCTTGCTTAAACTGCTAATTGGCGAGTGAATTATACTAATGCTGTTCTGTGCTAAAGATTGGCTGCTGAAGTGTAGCATCTGTTGCCCAACTCATATGAGTTACAGTGGTCCACTTGCCAGTGAATAGGGTTCATAAAGCTGGTCAAATATTTTTGCATGAAACTTTTGTTTGTTTCTTATTCTAAAGTGTATTTTTTCTCCCCCTAAAACAAAGCTTTTCTTGAGCAATGGTGATATCATCAACAATTTCACTGTCTTTTTTTAGCGCACTGCACCCCTCTCCAACCCCATGGGACAAAGGGCCTCCTTTTTTCCACCACAGCTCTATTAAACCCCACTATTAAAGCAATTGGTGTTCTTGATAGAAGAGCAGAGGGGCAGCCAAGGGCTCTTCCAGGCCAGGGAAGAGGCATGTCTAACAGGGCTGCAGGGAACTACTCATTTCACCAATGCCAGCATTAGATCATTTGTGGTTGCTGAAGGACTTTGGAGCGAGGCTGTCACTCACCCTGAGATGGTGAAGTGGTCTTAAAGTGGATGTGAGCATATACTTATGATCAAAGGAGTCTTCTTCTAAGGAAGAATTATCTATCTGTGAAAAATTACACACAGACCCTGCTTTCTTTCTTTTCTTTAAAGAAAGAAAAGTAATCGTGTTTTTCTTTGTATACTTATGAGGAGAGGCTCTCAGATATGACCTTTCCAAAATACCTGTCAATGATCAGCTGTAAAACAAGAGATCTCAGTAATATTATTTCTAATGCAGAGTAAAGAGTGGCCAACTTCCCATAGGAAAGGAGGAGGGTTTTCTCCAGCTAATTTTATTTCCTTATCTTTAGTCATCTGTTGAAAAGAAAACACTAAATATATTCCTCAGTCTACTCCTTCCAGTGATAGCTCGAAGGAGTAAAGAACCATATGGTCCTTCAGCTGATCTATACTGTCTCCATGACAATGCACATTTACAAAGTTTGCTTCTAACAACTTGGTAGTATGAGATCCAATTGCTTGTAATTAAGGGTACGAGGAAGCCTTTTGGGAGGGAAGGGCTGCTCGCTGCTGTGGCTGAGTTCTCTTCCCATCCCTGCTGGAGGGGCCTGCTTTGGGCACAGGGCTTTGGGAAGGCCACTACACTTCTGTACAGAATTTCCCAGCCCTTCAGCTGGAGGGAATTATCTTCAGCCATGTCAGTCCAATTTCAGCCAAGAAGATGATATACTTAATTCCTTCAAGTTCCATACAAGTTTTAATGCACAAGACACCTTAAAAGAGCTTTTATGTCTCAGGAAATCTGGGATTTTCAGTCTCCTCCTTGTTAATGCTTACATATTGTTTTAATTCAGTGAAACCAGATTTCCCAGAAGTTCTCCACTCTAGGCTACAGTGAGGTCTTGAAGCCATGACCTCCTGGAGCAGGACAGAAGGGTGGCACAGCAGGGGCTGAGCATGGGTACCCCGCACATGGGCACCCACCACAGCTGAGACACAGGCAAGGGGAAAGGTGGGAGCTGGTTGGCAGGGAAGGGAAGCAGCATACCAGGAAATAAAAGGGCATGATATTCTAGACATAGACAGATTTTAAACTAGGGAAAAAATATTAAATCCTTGTTTGATCATCTTGCCTTTACTTAAGGCAGAGTGAAAGTTAGAAAGCCCTGTATTTAAGATTTTTACTCCTCTCTCTGGGCCAGCCCTCCTCACCCCAGTACAGTGGGCCAGCGCTTCTTCCCAGGCTTAGTGGGAACATCAGAAGAGGTGTTCCTGGCCCAGGAAGCAGGTCACATCACTCCAAGGACAGAAGATGCTGCCTGCCTGGCCATACCACCCTCCTTGCCTTGTAGAGACTGGGTACTGTAAACATGATTTGGGGTCCTGTCACAGCCTGCTCAGCATCCAGATCCCAACAGCCCAGGCTGTGTCCTGAGTCCTGTGACAGTGGAAACTCATCCCAATATGGATTTATTTGGCTTATTGACATTTACTAGTGTGCCTGTGATTAGCAGCATGCTCTGTGATGTGCACAGCCATCTGCAAAGGTCGAGGGAGCCACCCAGCAGAGCACTTAGGTTGGGGCACTTCTAATATTTAAGGATCTTTTCTAAAACAGCCTTTGGAGTGGCCAGGATCAAGAAGTCACTTTATAGCTCCAAACATATCATATCGGGTATATCCCGTCAGTAAATACGTAATCTGTCAGTAAATCCAGTCGCATTTTTGGGCCTTTACCTTTTGCAAAACACTGGGCAATATGTGTTCTGGAATATCTGGGAGCTATCCAGGAAAGACATCAGCCAACCAAAAGTCAGCCACTACCACTCTTCCTGCCCCACAGCTATGTCAGGGCAATGCCAGGGAGAAATACAGGAGAGGCGATGATGCAGTGGCAGATTTTGGCGCCTTTGATCTTTTGTATTTTTCTTAAAAAGAGTAAAGAAAGGATCTGAAATGCTAGCAGGTGGGCAGCAGCATGAGAGTGACTGATGCCACATTTATGGGCACAAAGAAGCAGACTGCCCATGGTGGGCACCCGCTGCACCTGGAGGTGCAAGTGACCCAGCTGAAACAAGGTCTCATCACTAAAAGTGTGGTGGACCTCTTCATTCTCCTTTAAATCCATTATATTTCTGTTTTTCCAACTTTCTTGGGTTTTCTTCTTTTTTTAAAAAAAGTAGTAAAATCTTATTGTTTCATATTTTTCGTCTGCATTAAGAGGGGTTTTTTTAATCGCAACTGCAAAAATAGCTTTCATTTGAATACATCATTTGCCAGAAAGTGTTGACATATTCCAATACTTACAGAAGCCACTTCACATACCAAACAGTGTGCAGTAGTTTGGATTTACTTCTAACCAAGCAAGCCGGGATGTCCTGCAACTTCAATGGACAAAAGTAATCTTGCACAGCAATATAATAACAGAAAGCTGCTCAGGCTGCATCTGGGCCACAGGCTGTCCAGTGGCAGCCTCCACCTGAACAAGTGCAGAGAGATGTTACGTTGTTATTTTCAGAGCCTGTGTGTCTCACTATTCCTCAATACAATAGCTGTCAACACTCCCGTTTTGAATTTCACACATTTGCTTATCAGAAACCAATAGAAATACACAACCAGTTGAAGTGGTGCACAAGACAAACTTTTGGTTTTATTTTTATCAAGGAGTAGCCCAAAATATGAGTTGCAGATCAGGTTAACCCACACAGTTTCAAATGGACCTATAGCCCACATTTCAACTCAATAAAAGCTCCAGCTGGCTAAGATGTGACTGTAATAAAAAAAAGTATTCAAGAATAATAATATTTTTATTTTGAAATAAACCCGACACATTTATTTATCAGAATGAAACATTTAGAGCTTTTTGTCTTTCTGTAGTTTGCAACTCCATAAAATGACCCAGGCAGCAAATTCCTATGAGTTTATCAGGTATTTGGATTTTTTCTAGGCTGGCAATTTTCACTAAGAAACCTCTGCCATTAACATTTTCACTGTTTGTATAGCATATTTAAACACAAACAGGACTTCAAAGACCTGGCAAACCCCTACTTCTTCGAGCAGCTTCCTGCTGATCTGCTTCTCCCAGTGCTGGCCCTCCCAGCAGTCAGGCTCAGGACACTGCTCACAAATCATCACCACATCCCCCTGACACCTGAAAATACATGCCAAGTTCTAATTATGCTTGACAACCCACTAGAAATTCAGATTTCTTTTCTGCCTGCCCTGAAATTGGCAGATTCTTCCTGAAGTCTATTTAGGAGTGGAGCTAAGGCTTTTCTAATTAGAGCTGAGTCTCCAGATCTCCCTTCACCCCATGCACCAGGAGCAAAGGCAACGCTTGCCAGAGAGGAGTCACATCTAGACTAGTCTACCATCATTATGCAATGAAAGGAGGCGTACTGTGCAAGGAGGAGTTTCTGCTGGAAAGAGAGACAGCTCAGACTCACAGCTTCCTCTTTAAGACTCCAAAACTCATGGGTTCGGAAGGATTTGGTTTCTCTGGTAAAAAACACCCTTCTTTTGGGGAAAAAGACAGCCCTGCTTGGACTTTGCTAATCTCCTCATTTAGTGGGAAAGCACACAAGATCTGGCGTGCCAGGAGCTTAGGAAGCACCACTCAAAGCTGTTTGGTGCCTCTGAGAGCTCCCTGGTGAATGACAACGTAAAGGATTCAATGTGTGCGTCCAAGTGTCAAGCAATTGCTGCCTATTAAAGGCTTTAAGGACAGGAAATACTTTCCAGACACACAAGCCTTTTCTTAGGGAATTGCTACTCTGTAGGATGTCAGACACATAATGCCAATGCCATAAGTGTCACCATACAGCAGTTTTCATTCAGAAAATTTATGATTGATGTCAAGAAAATCCAAAGAAATATATCTCCCTTTTAATTCCTCTTACCTCTGCATTTTTCTCCAGGGATTTGAGAAACAGGCTTCAGGAGAAGCTTTGAGCGGTCATGCAAAATCAATTGTCTCCAGCTTTCAGAGGGTGGGAAACAGCTGAAAGCTTGCCACATCTTTTGTGAGCACCAAGAAAGTGGTGCAGAGCTAGCATATAGCTCCAGCACAGGTCCGGTGCCTTCACAGCCTGGTGCCCTGGCCCACTGAACCCCACAGAGCTGCCAGCACGGGCCCATCTTGGAAATGAGGAGCTGGTGTGTCTCAGGAACGTATGAGAGTTTTTTTTTCTAGGAAGGATTTCAAAGCAGAAGCCTGGTAGGGAAAAAAAGTCTTCAGTTCAGGCAAAAGAGTTGCTTACTTCCTGCAAGATTATTATACTGTAGCAAACAAACAGATAAATAGAGAGGTATTTTTTCCTATCCTGTTTGGGGCACACACGCAACAAAGAGCAGATGGAGCCAGGGGCATCTCACAAGACTGTGGTCAGACAAGCCCCAAGGAGTAGGTGTGCATAGATGGCAGAAAACCCTGAGCCTTGTGGTCAGCAGCATCTCTTCGCACCTGTAACACTGACTTCACACTGGGACTGGGATGCTTATCCTCACCTTCCTCGGGTTCGGGAACCCCGATGGGCATTCCCTTTCCCATGTTTAGAAAAGCGAACTGATTTTTCTTATTCCCATTTCCTATTTGTTTGCTTTACATTTCCATAAGCCAAAAAGCATTGCTATATTTGTTAATTTTGATCCCAGAGAAGTTTCCCTGGAGGCACAGGGTAGGTGGCTACAGATAGGCTGCCATAGCACTGGGAGGAGCACTCCTCTTTGTAGGGAGGTTAAGATCTTGGTTAAGTTTATTTAAATGCCTCCAGCTCCTTTTGTCAATAGGGACAGACAGACAGCGCCAGGGGTGACCCAAACCAGGATGGACTAAACAGCCTGGAGGTGAGCCTATATAATGCCTTATAGCAATGACCCTCCTGGTTTAGATGTGCTAGAGACGTGTGGTTGATTCAGGCTTGAGTAACTGGCTCAGGGCTGCATCCAGGCTTGAGTTCAAGCTGGAAGCTGGCATCTGGAAGAGGAATTGTGGCCATATCCTTGAAAACTAAGACCAAGGTCTGGACTGAATTGTCACCCAGTCCCTACTTTTTACTGTTACTGTTGCATTTTACAATCACCAAGGTGACTTTCTCCCCCCGTCACTTCCCAAGATGTGACTCCCCAAAGTGGGCTGTTTGTCCCCCCAGGAGAAAATAGTCACACCAGCAGCAGAGGGTGTGGGGGCAGACAATTTTTGGGCATAAGAACTGGCAGTTTTTAGAGCCTCCAAATGAGTAGGTGACAGTGCTGAGGCTCTTTCTCCCACCACAAATCACGAAGCCAAATATCTCAGTTGCACTGCATGTCTGCAGCAGTTCGTTTTCCAGTGCTGGCTAGTGTGGGAAGGGCTCTGTTGGCACACAGCTTGCCCGATCACTTGCCTGTGTGTGGTCAAACTTAAGGAGACCATGTGTTCAAGATGCACATGTGGGCAGAGCCCTTCTGCCACTTCTAGCCTGCCTGGCTTCACAAGGACACCCAGAGCACACCAAACATCAAGCTACATGCAATCAGCCAAATCCTGCAGGGATGTTGGCACTTGGATAGCCCTATTCAGGGAGCAGGCAGGGCAGCAGGGAGTGCAGGTCTTGTCTGCTTCTTAGAGAAAGGAGGGAAATAAGTTAGCTGAAGGTAATAGAAACAGATGAAACTATGTATCTTGTACCCTACAAAAGAAAGGTCTTTTCAGTGAAACAGATGGGTTTAAGTGCCATTTAAAGCAACTCTTGCTTTACCCAAGAAAGCCTCACAAACTCTGAGTGTGGATTATGCAAGCAGTTTATACAAGAGAGAGTCTGGCAACACATCTCCAACATCACAGAAAGCCTTCTTAAGTAAAGCTGAACAAGAGGAGACATTACCAGTCCCTATATCCTTGAACTTCAAGTAGTGCTACTGACTTAAGCTACCTGTGGTTGGAAGCTGAACTTAATTCTGAAACAGCTGCTTCTCCTTCTTTTTCTCTGCTCTCTCTCTTGATTGCCCAGTTCCATGGAGACATTTTTTAGGAACATGTAACAGCATGGCTCCGTTGTTTCTCATGAATTGTAAAGACCATCACAAAAGTGCATAGGCAAAAGGTTGAGATTTCAGAATAACAATCACACAAGCAGAAGTTGTCATTGCTGTCATGACTAAGCTTTTCAGTCTGGCCACTGATTTAGCATGTACTGCCTCAGTCTCTTAGCACCTTCCTCTACATTACTTTTCTTCAGGGACCTGACCAATGAGAGCTAAGCAACAGCTGTCAGAGACTTTCTTTTTCTTCCTTCTTTCTTTTGCAATCATGTACTGAATACCAGAGTTATAACCAACATGTGCATTAGACCTGCAAATGGTCAAAAGTGCAAAAGACAGGTAATTCCTCATCATGTGTAGTGAAAAAGTCCTACACACAGAAAAAGATGGAATTATTTGTTACCTTCCAGTCAAAGCACTACTTAACAGAGAGAACCTCAAAAAAATCAAAGCAGTGTAAGTGATAAGGCAGTTAGACTTTGTTAGAATAATCAGTATGGACAGAGGAAAAGTTACCTTTAATGAAATTTAGAGAGAAAAATATCCTCTCATCCTTCCTCCATGCAGAGTAGTACAACCACTCACTCACGCTGCTGCTGCCATTTCAGAAGTGATAGCTTTGAGAAGAGCCAGGGCTGATTTTCACTACTAAGCTGATGTAAACACATGTATGCAACAGGTGAACACAAAAATGCAGAGGAAATGAAAATGTTTTTAAAAGGAAAGAAAAGTTAAACCCAGAGATATAAAATAGAGTGGAGGAAATAGAGCAGAGTCAAGGCAAAAGGCTTTCAGCAGTGAAAGAAAGGCTGCAATTTTGGCTCATTGCTTAAAACAGTGCTTAAGAAAGTCTGGCACTGACAAAAGGACATCTTCGACTACACCAGGTTGCTAAAAGCCCCACCCAACCTGGACATGAATGTGTCTAGGAATGGGGCATCTACCCCTTACTTTGGGCAATCTGTGCCAGTTTTTCACCACCCTCACTGTAAAAAACTTCTTCCTCATATCTAATCTAGTTCAACTCTCTTTTAGTTTATAACCACTATGCCTTGTCCTATCATAACAGACCATGCTAAAAAGCTTGTCCTCCTCTTTCTTTTAGGCCCCCTGTAAGTACTGAAAGGACATGATAAGGTCTCTGCTGAGACTTTATTGAGTGAGCGCAAGACACTGGGGTAAACATGAATAGGTCAGCAAAACTGATGAAGCAAACTGTTCTCACATATTTGAAAGCAAAGTGACTAAAACATAGCTGCTGTAACAGGATGGGACTGAACTTTAAGGTATTTTCATGGGAGAACAAATTTGTACAAATTTTCAGTCTTTGTATTTCACATTTTTCAGACCAGATTTTTGGTGGCTCTTTCTCAGATGGAGTGTCTCCACAGCTGTTCTTGATCTTTCCGATATTCCTGCTACAGACAGAACGGAAACAGAGTGAAATAATGGCAAATAAAGAATTTGTAGGGGTATAACTTTTCTTACCTCAGCGTGGCCACTTCTGACTTATACCCTAGTGATGGTGAACTGGGGCTGGACCTTCATTACTGGTTACTGGACGTGGTCAGTGCTTTGGACAAGGCTCTGAACAGCATTCCCTCCTTCCAAGAGAACAGGAACAGAGTCCTTTCAACGCCTGTGTCTCATGCCATGCAATTCAGAAATGCATGCAAAAGTGCAAATACCCAATCACCATTTAAACAACCTGAAGGACCTTTCCTGAGGAGGTATAGGGTAAGAGAGAAGTATAAAGATGAGGGCAGTGAATTCTGTGAGTGTAAACTTAAAGTAAATATTGAATAACAAATTGGAATTCTGCCAACTCAAGCATTTTATTCAAAAGGAAGCATCTTAGGGATAGCTGAAGCTGGCATCAGGGTGATACAGAAAATTACAAAGGAAAGAAGATTAAAATATGCAAGGGTATTCACAATGGAAAGAGGGAGTTATGAACCTCCCTGAAGCTCAGAGGAAAATCAGTTGCAGATATGTGGGTATTATTTAGTGTCTGGCTTGAAAATAAATGGTGTTGCAATGACTCTGTAAGAAGGTGTCATGGTTTAGGAAAGGTATTCCTCAGTTTAATGTTTCCCACTGAAACACCCCAGATCACGCCCCCTTCCCATGCTCCTCCCCTTGTATAGGGGTGGAAGGGAGAATTGAGGGCACAGAAACGTAAACATCACAGTTTGAGATAAGAACAATTTACCAACAAAACAGGAAAATGATCAGTAACAGCAGCAGAAGTAGCAGCAGACTGTACAGGAGAGGTGAAGGGTTCACACACAGTGCTCACCTCACAGAACCCAGCACCACTGACCCCGCACCCTGCAAAACCAGAAAGAACGTGAACCCGCTCCGACCCCCTGGCATGGCAGGAGGTGGCATTGTACAGCCCCTGGCTGTGAACCTCCCGGCTGGCAGAAAAATTAACCACGTTCTGGCCAGAACTAGCACTGAAGGGTTCGGACAAAGCCAGGGAATGACTGAAACTAAGGCGTGAGGATGGAAGAGACAGTCACAACTAGATGTCATTTTAACATGATGCTGGTTTTCAGACCAAAAATAAAAACAACAAATCTTCCAAGTATGCACGAAGCATAAAAGCATTAGAAAAATGTTTAGGCAACAAGAAGTTCTATGGAGGCAAAAGAAGACTTTATTACAAATGAGACCTATGTTTCTCTGAAGGCAGCTGTACAGCACCCAGTGGTTTCAGTGGAGCAGGAATTCAGGCCTTTCATTTTAGCCTGAGACTCCACATAAACAGGAGGATGTGGTCTTTATGTCAGAGTGTGATTAATGAGGAATCTCTTCCTAGAACCAATTCATCCCATCCCTTCTAGGGAGTCAAAGAGAGCAAAACTGGCTTTTTTACAGTTGGATTGGAAAAAGCGCCAGTTTTGGGCCATAGGGATGGTGCTATTTTGTGTGCTTGTTCTCCCTTGTTTGAGAAATACTGAGGAAACAACATTCTTTGGTTTCTGGATGCATTCCTTTGTAGGTGCAGAAGGATAGAGCTTGCAGCCTTTGACGAGGAAGACAAATAGAACAGAATCTACAACAAGAGGAGGAAACACTGGTAGGTTTTTTTCCTTCCAGATGCTCATTCAAACATTTCAGCTAACATTAAAAAAAAGCTTAAAACAGACTAACCAAAATCACTTTTAATCAGGTTTTGTTTCCATGGCACCTTTGATGTCATAAGCTTAATAGCTCTTCTGTGATCCATAGAGTCTTCCAGGAAAAAAAAAAAAAAAAAGGCTAGACAACCTGAATGCCAAATGTTGAATACACCTTTAAAAATATCCTTTCTGAAAATTTTTAAGGCCTCCCTTCTCTTTTAAGAGCCAAGAGAAACCAAAAATCCAACCAGGAAATTCCCCCTCCCACAAACCCCTACTCTTGCATATCAATGGAAATCTTTGCAGAGCAGTTGGAATATATGGAGATCCACAAATATATTATTAAACTGCAACAGAAATGCATAAAAAAGACTGTTATAAAAATAGCCATAAACCACTTTTTTTTTTTTTAATTTTTGTTCTACAGATGCAAACTCTCAAGAAACATCTTTCTGTCAAAACTGAAACAGATTGTGGTGTTCAGCAGCACATTTCTGCTAGGGAAACATTTTTGGTACAGTATTTTTGCTCTTTGTCTGATGTTTTTCACAAGGATTTTCTGATTAAACATGGTGATGATGGATGATAGCAGTCATACTACGGTTGCTACTACCACACACAAGTCTTGCCAGAGGTGAAGTAGATGTAATTTGCTTTTATTTAAAACCTTTTTCTCAGTAATACTTTCATGGCCTGATCTGGCACTTGTAGTCAAGCAACATTCCCGGTCCCATTAGGACTTTAAGATCCTGGTCTGATTTTATATGACAAAAAAGGGACAAATCTTTGGCTTGATGGTTTTCTGGGATCTCTCCCAGAGTTTGGAGAGCAACATATTCCTCTACCTGGTGGTTTTGGTATGTGTAGGAAAGGGAATAAATCTTCAGATGACTTGCTGCTGGAGAATAGAAATATCATGGAATGTACTAAAAAGCATAAAAATCCTAATCCTGGTCAGAAGGCTTGCTTCTTTGAAGGCAGACTGTAATGATTTTTATATGCTGACAGTAAAATACATAGCAAAGGTACACTATACTAAATTTAATGGAAAAAACAATTTTAAAATTTGAATTCGAAAAGGAAAACTTGATAAAACTCTGAGTAAGAGATGTAAAACATGCATATCAAATGATACTTATACAACATGATCTGAACAAAATAAAATAGTTCTTCTAAGTAAAAGCCACGAATCAAGTTATTTT
Organism: Callaeas wilsoni; assembly: GCA_013398955.1. Lineage (NCBI taxonomy): Eukaryota > Metazoa > Chordata > Aves > Passeriformes > Callaeidae > Callaeas > Callaeas wilsoni. The sequence continues at coordinate 32,240 of VWPU01005981.1, forward strand.
AAAATTTACATTTCTAGAACAGCAAAATGAGAAGGTATTGTATTCTTCATATATCTGGACTTGAATTCTGCAATATATGTAAGAGTGAATCTAGATGCTGTGATATGAGCCAACATACAAGGCAACCATAATTTCTAACCCATTCAGCAAAATAAGGAAGCTTTCCATAATGAAATAATTATATTTTAGAGGGATAAAATCTAACAGAATTTTAAGCATAACTTAAAAAGTGGATGTTCCCTCTGCACATGGAGGGATTTGAACTAAAATCACAATACTGGTGAATTACTCCAGACTTTTGATGATCTTAACTGAGAGTGTAATAGAGTTTATTGTACCTTGAATCACCTGTATACATCTCAAAATTTGGCCCTATTAAACTTTCTCTGTTAAAAAACATTGTGGCTTGTCTACTTTTGTGGCCTAGAATGGGAAGATAATAAATAAAAACATAGATTTAAAAAACCGTCAAACAACAAAGCTCCCACATATTCCTCCAGATAAAGTAATCACATATTTGGGTTTTGTTTGGGTTACTGGCTTGGTCTGTGTTGATTTGGCATGGTCTAGTTTTTTGGAAGCGAGAGAGGGCCACAGAAGTGGCTTCTGTGAGAAGTTGCTGGAAGCTTCCACCATGTGTGACAGAGCCAATCCCTGATGGCTCGGAAGGCGGACATGCTGCTGGCCCAATTACAGAGGTTGATAGTGCCTCTGTGATGACATATTTAAGAAGAAAACCAAACCAGCTCATATGCAGTTTTTTCCAGGGACGGCAAGGCGCTGCCTCCGGAGCCATCCCCAGCGCAGTGCGTGGCGATGGCCGCCGCCATCTCGGTGTGGCCCGCAGTGATCCTTGCCTGCCTGGCTGCCCCAGCCAGCTGCGCTGTGGGCAGAAGGGCAGGGCTGGTGGCAAGGGCTCTCCTTCCCCGCGCCCCGCATGAAGAGAGGCGTTAAATAGCGCCTGCGCTGGTGGAGCTGCCTGGCCGGCAGCAGAAACGTGGTGAGCGATTCCCCGACGTGGAACCCAGAGGAGATCAACCTCTCGGCATGGCAGGTCCCTGCAAGAATCTTTGAACTGGTGGAACTTGTTGGCAATAGCTCCTACGGGTAGCAGTTTTTCTTCTAGTCAGAGAAGAGGAGGAAGTGAGGATGTGTGAGGGCGAACAACATGGTGGCACCAAGGGCAGTGGACAAAGAGGGGAATGAGGTGCTCCAAGCGTTGGAGCCGAGATCCCTCTGCAGGCCATGGTGAGGACCCTGGTGAAGCAGCTGTCCCCCTGCAGCCCATGAAGTCCATGGGGGATGCAGAGATCCACCCACAGCACGTGGGAAAAGCGCTCATGCCGGAGCAGGTGGATGCCAGAGAAAGCTGTGATCTAGTGACAGACCCAAATGGCGGGAGAGGGCCCCTGCTTCCAGAGACAGAGAGAGAGGGCTCTTCCTTCCAAACTAGAGCCTTAGAAGGCTGCACCCTGTGGACGAGTGACCCATGCCACAATAGTTTTGAGAAGACTGTTTGCCCGTGGGAGGGACTCACGTTGCAGCAGTTTTGGCAGGACTGCTGCTCATGGGACTGGAGCCATGCTGGAGAAGTTCACGGAGAACTATATCCTTTGGGAGGGACCCCACAGCATAGCAGAGAAAAGACTCCTCTCCCAGAGCAAACAGAGGATCTCGAGTGATGAACTGACCAACACATCCATGCCCTCTCTCCCTGCGCTGTCGGTGCGAAGAAGAGAGGGGCTGGGGGGAAAAAAGGTGTTTTAAAGGCTTATTTTCTGTTCATTATCCTCCTCTGACTCTGTCAATAATAAATTTACTTTATACCTTTAAATTTGAACCTGCTTTGCCCTTAGAGTATTTTCTCCCAGTCCTCATCTCAACTCATGAGCACTTAATTTTTTCCCTCTCCTCTGCCCAACTGAGAACAAGAGAGAGTGAGCAAATGGCTTTTGTGGGTGCCTGGCATTTGGCCAGTGTCAAACCACGACACTGTCTCCCTAACCTTGTGTCATTATGGAAAAAATGAAGCATGTAGCTACAATGTATTAAAAGAGAGAAAAAAACCCCTTCTTATATTTTGATAATAGTTCTTTCTTAGCTGTTTTGTCTGGCTGGTGTTTTATATAATGGGACAGATTTATTTAGATATATGTTTATATGCTCATGTATGTATATACCCTTATTCAAAATTATGTTCTGTAAGAAATACGAGCAATTTTCTCACTGGGAATTCTTCTAGGTGAAGTTCCCCAATGAACCATGCAGACATTCATGTACACGGCCATCTTCAAGTTTTAATATGTTTCTATTTATCTTGTTTAAAACCAAATATTTCCAGACAAAAGAGATTAATAGACACATTAAAGACCCAATCAATGCAGCTACATGAAGTGTCATATAAACTGGAGCATGCTGAACTCACGCTGCAGAAAGCCTTAGAAAGGTGCTTTCCGAAGTGCTCTTGGATATGAGAACATGCCTTATAAATTCCTTTATAAGAGAAGGATAATGAAAAATTATTTTATCTCTGTAACTGATATTGGAAACAACTGACAGCTGAGCTGGGTGAAAGCTGGCTGCTGATATGCCTAAAAGCTCGGTTAGATATGGCACTTACAAGGCAAACCCAAGCAAAACATGCCTCCCTGTTAGGTTAATAAGAAATGCATACAACTATAAATCTTGTGAAGTTATACATATCTATCTTCTATTTGGAAAGTGAGTCCCTGATTAAAGACAGGGGGCAGGACCCTGTAGGGATCCAGATCCATGACTGGAGCAAGTAGAAACCCCAAATAATCCAGAATTTTTAAGAGCATGTTGTTATCATCACTACACACATCCACATCTGTACACACTGACTTATGCTAACTTTGTTGGGGGGGGGGTTGGTAATTGTAAGTAAAATAAGAGTCTTTTAAAAGGAAAAAAAAAGTCTTACTGAAAGCTGTAACTTTTCCATCTTGAAAATATTATCCTCCTTTTTTTTCTTCCTAGTCATGATTTCTCCTTCCTCAAACTTGTCTTAGCCACTCTTTCCCTCCTGCTTTCTTTCTGTCTTGGGGATGAATGGGTTTCAGGAATGAACTTCAGAGCAGTCTGAAAGAAAAAAATCTCTTCCAGATTGGCAATTTTTCAATTAAATGCAACAAATGCATATTGCAGGCAATTCAGAAATGTGGCCATAAAATACAGTCTTTCACCTCTGTGCTACCTTTTCAGCTGCAGTTTCAGTCAGATCAGAAGCAGCTGGTAGACTTCAGTCAGTATCACTTTCTTAAAGATCCAGGACTTTTTGCAACACAAGTTCACCTTTGTTAAAAGAAGATGCTCTTACAAACATGCCACTTTTCCCCATTCTTCCATCGCTTATTTGTGTTTGCTGGTGTTTTGTTTTTTTTTCCTTCAGAGCATATTAATTTTCTTCTTGTTTCAAATGCACTCTTAAACAGAGCAGACTCAGCCACCCTCTGGTTTCATAGTCAGTGGTGGGATTCCAGCATCTTTTCTCTCTGCATCACTCATGTAACAGCACTTTTTGTCTCCCGTAGCATGTTCTTTTGAAGACCCCAACTCGGTCTGCAGCAGTGCTTCACCTTAAAAACCCCCTTCTTTTCCTCTTATCCATTCTCCACCCCTTCCTCCCTTCCACCCAATCAGGAGAGTAACTCTGGTATTAAAAGTAACCATTTTTTCTCAAACCCACTCCACATTTCTGTCCAAGTTAGATAAAGAATATAGGCTTTCTATTCCAATTTTGAAGTTTTTCCTTTAAACCAGTGTTTCAGAACCTTTTTACTTTGCCTGTTCTAGGGATACAATTTCTCTTATGTTTAATTATCTTCTGTCCTAAAGTTCAGTATAAAATCAAATATTCAAAGGTACCAAGTAGCTTCCAGTTATCCTAGATTTACATCACAGTAACAGAGAAAAATCTGGACTCAAAGCACCAGAGAGATGTCTATGACACAGATGTCATTATTATTTGCATGTACTATAGTGTCCCCAATAAAAAACACGTCTCTGATTTACACAGTGACCCCAGAGTTAGCTTTTTCTTCTCCAGACGCATAAAATGCACATAAGGAGAAACTAAGGGCATGGCTAACATAAAAGTGAGCTGAATGGCAGCAGCTTTAGGCTGAGCAGTTTCTGTTTGTTCCACTTTTGTAGGAGATCAGTGGCCAAGTGAAAGACACAGCACACCAACTGCACCACAGCCCAGCCAGGAGCTCAGGAGTGCCAGACTGTCATGCAGATTTTTGCTTGTTTGTTTTGAAATTAAACCCAACGGAGCAATGCTCAGCTTGATATACCTCAGATCAAATACTTCATTGTTCTCCATATATGTCATGTACAGGACTGATCCCACCACAGCACTTCACCTTTAGAAGAACAACTTGTGTAACAATCACAGCAAGGAATAAGGAGCTGAGAGCCCTAGGTTATGGTCTTAGGTCTGTTTGAAATTCCTCCACAAAAAGGAAAAAAAAAAGAGTTTGGAAAGTTTGTTGGCAGGGTACTCCAGTGACTCCTGGAGTGGGCTGTGATTTACACTAGCTGGTGTTGTGACCAAGGCTCCACTTCTCCTGCTTCACAAGTCCTGTTTTATTTGCTTTCCTAGTAAGAAGAATCTCTCTGCTTCTTTGCTTATACATGCTAGTTTGAGGAAAAAGTACAAGCTGGCCACTCTCCTGGAGGAATGAGACCACAAACTCCTGTGAGTGAGAGGGGTCAGTCTGTGCTTCTAGCTCACACCTGCTCTATATATCAGGATGAAGAACGGGATGATACATCCTGCAGGGAGCTTCCTTTTAATCATGGAACTTGAGCATGGTGACAGAATTCTTTTGAGTGAGACCTGTACACAGGTACTCAAAACTAACCGTTAATAATGGACTAAATTGAATTGAACATTGACTGGTGTAATGCTACTAGTTTCACACTCCCAACACTTTCCAAACACTAGATTTTATATAAATCCTCTTTATCTAACTCATGATGGCTTCAGATTGATCCCAACAGCCTTTACAATATTTGAATGTTCTCTAATTTCATTAGTCTGGGTTTTTTCATAGATGTTTTTGTTGTGTTCCGATGATATTAGAGTAAACCACGCAACATTAGACTGGCTTTTTGGTGATGACCATCCAGCAAGTAAAACAACAACAACAAAAAAAAGAAAAACCGGAAGTCAACAGACTGTGGTTGCTGCTTTTTAGAGTTTTTCTATGCACAGGATGTCAGCCACATAACTTCTACCCATTTTAATGGCCTTACATAACTAAAGCCTTTTTCACATGCTTGGGCTAGTACTTACACCACTGTAATGTATTTGTGGGACTGTTTGGCCGCACAACAAATATTTCCTAAATAATGCTTAGGGGTCTGAATGACAAAAGGGAACCATCTATTTCATGATCCTTTTTGTGGCTGCTGTCTCCAGTTGTGCTTTGAACATCTCTGCAGAGATGTCTCAGATAGTTACCAATTTGCAATGAAAGAAATCTAGGCTTGGTACAACTTCACCTCAACGCAAACTACAGACTGTGAGCAGCTGCCACATGGAGAGATGAGACAACACCATAGCAAGTGTGGGAAGAAGGGCAGCGTGGACCTCCGCCCGAGAAATCACTATTCATCATAGATTGAGTCATGTGTGTTTATCAGCCACAGCCCTTTAGGTCCAAGTTGTCATTTAACATACTTTTACAGAGGTACAGAGGTCTTTCGGTAACTATAAATAGGAATTGTAGCTATGGTAAAGCCCCTTTACTTTGCTAAAGAGGTGAAATGAGGTCTACTGTAAATAAACATTCAGGTGAAATCTTTTCAAAAGGCACAGTCTTTGGGATTTTTGACAAGAGATATAATTTAAATAAGGTATTTTAAAATCACATCATTTTGTTCTCTTTGTAAAGGGCATGCAAAACATGAATAGGTCACTGAATAATGGTAGATTTGGTGGAATTTGCTTTTTTTGGATGGGTGCCCAAGTGGTCTAAATCATATATACACATGCTGACATCACTGGATGTGAGATTACAAAAAATGGAGACTTAGATCTGCCTTTTTAGTAATTAAAATTTCTATTGCATTAGGTGTCCTTATTACGAGTCCCTGATCCTTTTTAATTCCCATTGTTAGAATCCCTGTTGCCTATTTTTAATATTCTTGCAGTGTAAATACATTTTCATGTTGCTTTAAGGATCTTACGTGAATAATACCCAAGTAAACAGAAAATAGTGAATCATGTAATTTCTGGATATTCCACATGCAAGTAGTATGAATTTAGGTCATGGAGCACAGTGAATTTATGGGGATGCTACACTGGCTTGTAAGACCAATTAAACAAAAAGGTAGCTTTAGCTGGTTTGCAAAGAGAGCTTTGAATATTTCATTTGCATTTTGTTTACCAGGAGCTCCAAGTGAGTTTCAGGCAGATGTGCGTCCTCGTGAGCTAGGCCATCCCATTTGCATTTCAGCACTGCCATGTTGCTGTGGCTGGGACAAGCAGAAGGAAGAGAGCATTCATGTAAAAAAGGCAAAATTCAGTATTGTGAAGAGATGGCAGCGGGCTGACCCTGTCACCTGCTCCACTGCAAAGTGGTGCCTGCAGCCTCTGAAGGCTGGGTGAGGGCATTAGCAAATGACTAACTGACGAGGTGAATCATGTACCATGGTTCTCATACCATCTTACCTTGCTGAACCGTCTGTGCACCCAACTGTCCATGCAATCCAAGAGCAAGGCTGCACTGTGGCTTGGCTCCTCCATCTCCTGTGATTGGACAATGCCCCGAGGAAGAGCCTTGATGTTCCTGGCTTGGTGGTAACTACACAGGATGCCATATTTAATATAATTTCTGTGTTTCAAACCGACATAAATCGAAAATCTAATAATATTACTGAAAGTAGGATGTTTGGATAGGCAAGAAAGAAGGAGGAGGAAGAACTTTGTATATACTGCCATTGCATATCCAGCTGTACATAATACTAAGTTCAAATTAAATATCACTCTTAACTAACACAAGTGAAGTGTTTTACTGATGTTTTGTATTTAAGTTCCATTCCTCTCACATTTTGCTTGGCAGCTATCTGAAATGTCTATCAGACTAACTTGTCTTTTGCCCTGGACCACTCGTTGTTGTGTTTCCACCAACAAAAGACCGGTAGTTGCCATAATAAATCAACCTGGTGCTACCTCTGGAAAAGGTCAGTCCTAGTTATCAAGCATTGGCCTGTTTAACTTTTACCTTGCAAAACTGAAAGGTGTCATGAGAGGTGAGGTGAGCACTGAAATGTTTTGCCTTGTAGTTTTTGGAGTAGGTGCTTTTCTAGGTCTTTGCCTGCAGTTCCCAATAAGGTGGGGCAGGCTTAATGCTTTTTTCTTGGCTTCGAGACAGTACAAATGTTTTCTCACAATGAGCAGGACACACCTACAAAGATGCGACATCATGTATTTTTCTTCCAGAAAAGCTCCATTCTCTATGCTCAACAATAACTCCTGAAATCTGACATTCCTGTGAAAAGAAATCGTCTTCCCTGGTTTATAGATTCCCCCAAATATACTGTATATACACCTCAACAATGAGTACAAAATTTCAGTTACCGAGAAAACAATTCAGAATACTGGATGAAAACAAAGACATTGAGATTTCCTGAAGAAACAATCCTGTAATATTTTCTTGTTTTGATCAAATCAAAAGTATTTTGAGGAGCACTATTTTAAATAACATAGGGGAAAAATACGTTACTAAAATCTCCAATATGCAAAAGTTTTTTCTGCCCCCAAACAGTTGCATTTCTTTTGGCATTGGCTTACTTTCCCAAAGAGTTTGAAGCAATACCAAACAATGTGAGTGCATGTTGAACATATTTTTCCAGGTGTCTACAGACACAGCATCATCTTGCAAAATGTTTTGCTGGGGAGGTTTCAACACTGCATGTTTCTGCAACAATTTCAAGCATCTGGATGCAGACCATATGGCCAGCTTCCTCACCCTCCTTATAAAGGCTGGGTGACATTCCTGATTAGAACTTCTATTAGTGAAAATTGCAGAGCTGTGCTCCCACAAGGCTTGCAGATGACTCTCACTTTTGTCAGATTTTTCATCCAAGTTCAAAATAAGCTATTCCAGGGTCAGAGAATTTTATTTGTACAGGCTTTAAAAAGCTCAAAATAAAAACGAAAATTTTCTTGTTGAGAGAATTGTTTTGTCCAGTATGAAACATATTAATTATTAACTTTTCAGTCCTTTGATTTTTAATTTTTTTTTTTTGTTGTGAGTGAGCCAGCAACTCTAGAATCAACCTCCTTAAGGTAAAACTTGCCCTTTCGAAAAGGACTTGAGAGGGAGAGAAACAAATCAAGTGTTCCCAGATTGTTGAAGTGACCTAGCAGCAGTATTATTTTTCTTTAACTCAGGCAAAAATGCACACCATAACACCTGCATATATGCCTTTGCATACCATGCAAATGTTTTGAGGTCAGGTGAGGGCTCTCCAGAGGGACAACAAAGTATTTTCCCTAAGCCCTTTTCTTTGATGCAATTTGTCTTCCTGCCTCACTCTTACCTCTCTGGGTCCCCTCAACATAAATGATTGGAGAGGTGCTGCTGAACCTAGAGTCCTCTTGAGCAATCTATGTTTTGATTAAAGTTATGAGATACATTTCCATGCTCTTTGAATATTCAAGAATAGGGAGAGAAATTAGCTTCTTATTACAGAGATTTTTATATAATAGAAGACTGTCTGGCCTTAGTCACTCCTTGCTCTTTAGCATGACAGTTCACCATGGAAAGGAGAAGTCCCCAGCAAATGTGGCATCCCTTCCTACCTCACAAGATTAAGCTGCCCACAGGTGGGATTCCCTGCTCATCACACAGCACCAGCAGAAGCACAGGAAAATGCAGAGTCAAGAAGAGTGCTGACACAGAGCTAGCATTAAAGAAGAAAAAAGAAGCATGCTGACCCAAGTCATTAGATGACTAGGCCATTTAAGATGAATGGAAATAAGTGTATTGCTTACACCACCTGCTCACCAAGGTTCAGCACTGGCTTCCTGTGTTGTAACCAAGCTGAAAGTGTCAGAGCTCAAGGAAACATCTCCCAGATTGTGGTAAAGAAGAAAGACAGTGCTGCAGTTTCAAAGCAACAGCACATTTAACTCCCTCCATCTCCTTTTCTCTATTCAACTTCTGTATTTCCTCTCAAATATTGTGGAAGCAAGATTGTGCATTAAGCAAATTCCCTTGGATGTTGTGTACACAGACTTCCACTTTTTCAGAGATTACACCAAAATCATCCCTTATTATTGGCCAGCAGGACCAGGGAAGTCATTCTTCCCCTGTATTCAGCACTGGTTGGGCCACACATTGAGTGTTGTGTCCAGTTCTGGGCCTCCCAATTTAGGAAGGATGTTGAGAGGCTGGAGCATGTCCAGAGAAGTGCAGCAAGGCTGATGAAGGATCTGGAACATGAGCGCCATGGAGAGCGGCTCAGGGAGCTGCAGTTGTTCGGCCTGGAGGAGGCTCAAAGGAGACCTTATCACTCTCTACAACTCCCCGAGAGGAGGCTGTAGCCAGGTGAGGGTCGGTCTCTTCTCTCAGGCAACTAGCAACAGGGTGAGAGGACACAGCGTTAAGCTGCACCAGGGCAGGTTTAGGTTGGACATTAGGAAGAAGCTCTTCATAGAAAGAGTGGTTGGACATTGGAATGGGCTGCCCAGGAAAGTGGTGGAATCACTGTCCTGGGGGTGTTTAAGGAAAGACTGGATGTGGCACTCAGTGCCGTGTTCTAGTTGACAAGGTGGTGTTAGGTCATAGGGTGGACTTGATGATCTTAAGGGTCTTTTCCAACCTAGTTAATTCTGTGATTCTGTGATTTTCAGGTTTGTATCCCTTACCTATTGCCGTGACATCTGATGAGATAATCCAGTGGGCAAACCTGATCAAAGCTCAGGTTTTTCCCTTCCCCCAACACAGGGGCAGAAGCAAATATAACTGCTTCCATCTCATTTAACAACAAAAAAGCCAAACATTTTACATGTAGGATCTGGAATCATAATTTTCTAATGTCAAAGTTCACATGAAATACCTCTTATGTTGTCTCAGCCTATTTCCTGGCATAGAGTTCTAATCTCCGAGAACACATAAATGTTTCAGTATTAGTACTAAGAAGCCACATGAGGGAGCATTTGGAGAATTGAAATGCTTTCCTTGTATCATTGTAAATAAGGGAGGGAATCAAACTTGATCCCTCTGGGATATATGGAATTCAGACAAATCTAGATGTTATTATTCATTTCTCCACTCATACTGGGATGCGGAAATTGTGATTCCCACTGAAGACAGAGGATTTTTTTTAAAAAAGCCCATTAGTGGTCTGAAACAGACAATTTCTTACTCTGGCCAAGGTACGCCGTGACTGGTCTACCTGAAAGGGAGCACAGATAAATGGGTTTATGTTTCAGGTAAATCAAATTATAAGATACTCCGTATAGGTTATTCCAGGCTGAGTGTGACAGCAGTGCCAGCTTTAGATTATTAGCAGCCTCAGCTGACAGTGGCAGGGAGTGGTAAGGTCCCAGTTTCTGCAATATTCTGATTGAGCAAATAGCTCAGCCTACATGCTTCTAAATTAATTTTACACCTAATACTTTTATATCTTAGAGCCTATTAAAAAAATTAAATCTACAGGTATACAAAGTTAAATTAATCCCATTATTCTTATAAACTGACTCACAATTTTTTGAATATTTGGGGCTGTCAATAGTGAAGCTAATCAAAATAGGAAATAAAAACAATGTCCACATGAACTGTAATGGGAAATGTGTATGAATTTGTGCTCTGTACTCTTATCTCAGAAAAAAATAGTCAGCTGCAACTTGGGCTATCCTCACTGACAGTCAGCTCGGTCAAATAACATTATATGACTTCACCAAAAACATTTTTGTCAGTATTGCTGAACAGGTGTTCAATAAATAAAACATTTAGCACTCCACCTCAAAAGTCAACATTCACAGGACTTGTTGTCAATCAAAGAAACTCATATTAAAAGTAATTTTGAAATCAATAGAAAAGGACTCCACTAAGATCTCATTTTTTTCCCTCATTATTTATACCAAAAATTGGCTAAAGAGCAAGTAATTAATGAATTGCATAAAAGTCAGCGTGCAGCTATTCTGATATGATCACACATGTTTGTGAATGTCGGACTGCAAAATTTGCAACTCCTTTTAAGAGACGAAAGTTCCATTAGCATCTTCATTCCTTCTGCCTAAATTATATCAACTCCAGGCGTGGCAGAAAGGTGGAAGAAAAAGAGGAAAAAAGAAAGATAAACACAAACTTTTAACCAAGTACATTTGCTTGGACCTGATGGAGGAGGTTGGGAGTGTTGTCACTGCAGTTTTGGTGGAAGGAGTGGTGGATGCCGGCTGAGCCATGCCAGGTCCAGGGAGCCTGATGGCCATCTCCAAGCTGCAGCAGGGCTTGGCTGCCTGTCTGCGGGGTGGCCCTGCAAATCGCAGTGTGAAACTGATGTGCACTTGAAATAATCCCTGTTTTTCTAAGGATTAAACTTAACCCAGATCACTCCAGTGAGCGGTTTACGGCTCAGTCCCCCGCCAAGTCTTGTCATGGCAGCCAAGCGGGGAGCAATCTCTTGCACAGGAGTATCCATCTCAGGGCAGGATCTCTGCAGATCTCCTCTTCTACTGATCCCAACAACCTGGACATGCACAGCCTGGTCTTGGAGGAGAGGCTGCCATTCATCTCCTCTAATTTTTACGTCTCTCACTGCTTACTGATTTTCTTTGCATGAAATCATCTGACCGTTTTTATTAAGCTAAAGAAGCTCTGAAAGTCTGGTGCTTGCCGATATCCTCATCTCCAGAGAACAATTCTTTCCAGCTCCAGTAAATAGGACTTTAAAGGTAAATGGTATTATAGTGTTAATTTCAAAGTGAATTATTCAAAAAGTGCTCCATATATCAGCAAGCATAATTTTGTGGAACTATATTAATGTCTTAAATACAGTTCTCCCTTTCTAAAAGCTGTTTTATAGATCCAGGAAATATGTCTGGTATGAAGAAGTGCTTATTGTAAAGGATGTTTTAGCAGTTGTGTTCAATTAATGAGGAAGGCAGGATGTAGTCCTATATAAGAAATAGCACAACAGCAATAATTCCTTGGGGCTTGAGAATCTTCACACTTTCAGATACTGCAGAGTTATCCATCCATTCATTCAAGATACTAGATCAGTTTTGTTTCATATTCTTATTTTAACTCAAAAAAAAAAAAAGGTAAGCCCTGCTTTCAACAAAGGCTCCCCATAAAGAATTGAGAAACTGAAAACAAGAAACTGTTGCTTTTCAGCAGAGATGACTGAAAGTAAATCACACAAAAAGGACCTTGAAGCTTCCAGGATTAGCTGAAACAAGCAGAAAACTCCCAATGCTGACAGCAATGGCCATTCGATAAGGAAAGGACCAGACTGCAAAATTCAATTTTTTCCCTGTGATTCAACCATCAGCTCCCTTACTTCAGTTTCTCAAATTCAAAAAATGGAAAGAAGACATATGAGCTGCAGAAGGCTCCCTCCTAGATTTCTCCATATTGACATGTTATTGAACACCACTCAGCAAACAAACTATAGCCTTACTTTAAGGGAGAATGTATGTTCTTTGAAATTGTACAGCATAGGGAAGTGCTAGGAATCTGAGCAGAAGTCTTGGTTTTCTGGATTTCTCCCATTCAGATGAAAGGGCCAAAACTTCTCATCTTTTATGTCCCACATCCATTACATGAATTCTATGGCACTGAGGATTAAAAACAAATAAAGGCAAATATTAAGAGGATTTAAAATGTCTGTGAGGTGGCTGTCCCCCTGTTGTCTTTACTAAATAATGGCTGAATCTATCTTTATTTGTGTTACCAAATTGATTAGAGGCTCAGAGAGGCTTGGAATCCTACAGTGAGGGCCAGTACAGACTGAGACATGAAGGTGACAGCAGGCAAGGATTGTTCTCATCCCTATTGTACTGAAGATAATTGCGGCGTGGGGAGATTACACCCGACCGAGCACCAGAAGCTGTTGCTGCCATTGGTAGTTCAAGGGACACGGCAGAAAACTGGAACTGTTGTCTCTGTGTCTAAACAGTGTCATAGCTATAACTGTAAAAACCAATAGGCCCCTCTTAAAAACAATCTGCCTTGTTTAACTCACAATTACACTCCCTGAGCCTGCTCAATGCACTTCGTTTTCTTCGCAAAAGAACTGGTAACTGTGATGTAAGTGCTGGGAACTCAAGCTTCCTTGGGAGGCTGGATCTAAGGTCCAGGGTTTGGTCTTGGCTCTCCATCTCTTACTATGCAAGTGGAAAATCTAGTCAGAGTTTATTTATGTTTTATATATGGTTATATTTATATCAAACACTATCTGGATTATTGCATTGTATTACAGGATGAGTGCTATTATTCCAGTCTGTTTCTGCTCCTCACTCTCAAATTTTCCTCTCTTGAAGTGTTGAGTGGATCTACACTGTTCACACTCAAAATATAGAGGAGAGAACACTTGTGGTGACACTTTTCAAAGCAATTAGAAGCCCTGTAATATTCAGCTGTCTTGCAAACTGCACACACCTGCCAGTTCCTGCAACCACAAACTCCTGCAAATCCCACTGGCTGTGATGGGAAACAAAACAATGAGATATCTTCTATTCAGTGGGTTTCAGAATTTTTTTTTTTATAGTGAGTTTGACATCTTGTGTATTTGAACTGACCACAGTGTTGTCTTTTCCCATTGAAAGTTTATATTAGTGCAATATTTTGTTATTGGTGATGACTTGACTTAAAATTCTCAGGTTTATTTAAAAAATTAATCGCTTTTGAAACTTACAGTAAAGACAATAAATCTTAAACTGCTCTTCTTTGTGAAAAACATCCGTTGGCATATTCAGCTACCTTACGAAAATCACCTGCATAGTAAACAGCCAGAAAGAAACAAAATCTTAAAGACATTTTCTTATGGACAATTAAAGGATGAGAGCTTAAAATCCAAAACTCATGTTGTTGGCTAGCAAGTCAAATGGGTTCAGGCAAGAACTTGTACCACACATTCACCCCTGGGTTATGCTAGCATTATGGTCTCTTGACCATATTTTAACTGCCATACTGTCAAAGCCTAACTACTACTACAACTACTACTGCTACTACTATTACTACTACTACTACTAATTCTGAAGGTTCAATAGGACACGAGCGTGATGGAAGAAAACTGGAGGACACCCCACCACAACCCTGTCTGCCCAGCGCTACAGGTGCTGCAGAGAATTTCACCACTGCTCATACATGCTGCTGAGCACAAGTGAACAGAATTTTTTCCCTGGGATTTACAAGTTGGCCAAGTTTCAGCAGATTTTCATGAAGCTGGCTAAAAGAACATCATCAACATGAGGCTGACAGACCTGCTTACTTACCAAATAACACTTAGCCAATTTTTGAATTCCTGTTCTCAAGCAGGAAGACACCATAAATTAAACAAGTTTTCCTAGAACAAAAATAAAATACCAAACCAAAATATTTCTCACTATCTTTACTCTGATTTCTTTCTCACACATAGACAAATCATCTTTACACGATCTTCAGCAGAGAAAATACCATTCCCAGAAATAAAACTCCACCAAAGTTAAAAGACAGATAAAGATGGTCCTTACTGGGCCATGACAGGCAACTTTCATCATGGTACTCCAAGCTGAGCCAAAAAAATTTGTGTGGTTAAACAGTGTAAGAGAGACAACGAGCAGGAGAAACGTATCCAAGACATGTCTGGAGGTGAGATTTGAGCAAGAGAGGATTGCTAAGAGCTTTGGATCTAAAAGTAATGTGTGGGGTGAATGATGTTTGCTATAATCATACCTTTCTTTCCTCTTTTTCTTAATCCACATGTGCTTCTGATGAGCTAACATCTCTGGAATGAACACAGTTCAAAACATAATTCTTACAGTCTTTAGTGATACAGGTATTTGTAAGTGGCTACCATGCCCATGCTGTCTGACCGAAAAGAGGTGACTGCTTTGTAGGCAGACTATTTACATAGCTCACCAAAATAGGTCAAAGTGCCAAACATTATTTCAGTTAATTTGTACAAAGCCAGACAGAAGTCCAGCTCTTGCTGTCCCTCCAACCACATCCTGGCACATCTGGGGAGGATACAGCAAGGGCTGCTGGAAGGTGGATTTCTGAGTGCCAGGGATCACTGCTGTGCCTAATTCCGTCTGCTTTGCTGGCATAGTGGAGGCCCACAGCTCATGACGGCCTGCAGAAGGCTGTGTGTGGCACAAATTGTAGGTGAGCTAACTGGTGCAGGGAGGGGCTCCGTTGCAGGCTTTCACAAGTGCATCCACTTTGCAAAGGAGCAGCTTTCTCAGGGGCACTCTCTGTGCACTGCAACTGCACAGGCTGACTTTGAAATTCAGTAGAGACACTACGGTATTTTCTTCTCTCTTTCTGCCTCCTTTCGTTAGAAAGGGTCTGAGGAAAGATTTACCGAGTCCTTTTCCTCAGCTTTCTTGGCCCCTCCTGCAATCAGAGGTGTTTGAAGCCTGTTTTCTATCTCCTGAGCACCATCCCCCAGTGTTTGCTCCCATACATGTTTCATTCTCCCAGCTCTCTACCTCTACCCTTCTAGGAGTACGAGTGACTGGCACAGCAGTCAACCTGGGTTTTTTCACACCTGGTGAGTTACAAACTCAGACTGGCCCAGCTGAACTTGCTCACCAAAGGTCTGCTCCCTCCCCACTAAAGGCAGTCATTTCCATGAAACTTCTTCTAGAGGGAAAATAGGTTTTTCACAGTAATGCTTGCAGTCTTTCCACCAAAGTGGTAACACACAACCTTAGCATCAGCCCTTCCACCATCACTGAAGAAAGCTGTACTGACCTGGTTAACCTGTGTCAGAGGCTCTGTCCCTTACTCCCACAACAAACTCTTTTGGACTACTGGAGAAAATGGATAAAAGCAAAGCAGAAGGAAGGAAAAGCTGTGCTGCAGTCTTTAGTTTCCATGATCTCTCTCTTCCTCCCCTGCAAAATAAATCAGTTACTGTGTGGTCTGTTCAGAAGATGGGTCAGCAGAGGCACTCTCTGCCCTGGACATTATACATGAAACAGGGTATGAGTTTACATTTACTGCATGGGAATCTACATCTTGAAGTGAATTCACAAACTGGTACCCTTACAGTACCAAAGCCAACCGCATTAAGTAAACTTCTGTCCCAACAGTCTGAATACCAGTGCCAGAATCGTAATCGTGGTTGTATTTTCAGTTGCCAAAACCCAGCGAATTGGGAGTTTTCTAGATCCTGAAATTGTCATGCATGTACCAAACCAAGGGCAGGTCTTCAGCGATTTTCTATCATGCAGAGCTTGTTCACAGGATAGCATGTTTTACTGGAATTTGTCTAGTAGCTGCTTAAGGGATGTAACAAAATGACTGAAGAGCACAATGGCAGCTGATCAAAAAAGTGCCAGCTGATAAGATCATTCTCCACTCTATTATAAATATATAAACCCGGATGGGCTCACTGGGATTAATATCTTAAAACCCATACAATGATTTTTTTGCAGATAGTGCAGATGGAGGCTGTGCTCTATTTATCTGCCAAAGTCTGTGTTCTGGGAGGGCACATTTCCTTTCATTTTTTTCTCTAGATTTTCAGCTTCTAATTAATGGAAAGTTGGTAAGAATTTTGTTGCACTTTTGTTTTGTTTTGTTTCTTTATTTTGGTGTTCTTGGGGTTTTTTTGTTAGCTATCTCTTCTCTTCCAACTTCAGAACTGCATACCACCAAGACAGCCCAGCTGCCATTCTAAATGCACTGTGAAGTACTGAAAGATGTTGCTATGTCAGTTCTAGATCAATTTGGTTTTGTCTGAAAGTCCATCATTTTCCTCTTTCATATCTAAATCGCTTCTACTTCAGCTGTCTCTTCCTTCCCGTTTGGTGCAGTGACAAGAAATAAAAATGCCATTTTCAAAAAAAAAGGAACTGACTATTTCTAAAATAAAATAATATATTTATAATTTTCCCCCACATGATTTATATTGCCTGTTTTTCTCATCCCTTTTGGACATGGCTTGCCAGGTTTAGATTTAGAGAAACTTCTAATTTTTGGCCACTAACCTCTTTCAACTTAACAGCACTTTACTTCTCATTTCATGCTTTCTCTACTTCCTTAACAGTCATTTGTGAATATAAAAAATCAAGGTATTGAAGAGGCACATATTTCCTTCAGGAAGAGGCTGATTTTCCTTTCAGTTCATGTTCCCTGCTAAGTGTTTTGAACATACACATGATTGACTTTTTAGGTTTTCCTAGAGGTAACAAACAGCAACTTGTACTTCATTGAGGTCATCATTCCTTTTCACAGGACACCAAAAAACACTACTTTAATTTCCCTTACACATGTATCCTCTACATGTAGATACATCTAGTACAGTGCATGTACAGTATGCATCCAATACATATTGGTACCTTACATGATAATGTTTTAAGGCTTTACACCTAGGCTTCTCTGCAGTCAAAGTCCAAGTCCTCAGGCATTTCATTGACTAGCTTTGGTGTTTTGTTATCCACAGCTGATCTACTTTCTTTCAAAATGTGTTAAAGCAGCACTTCAGTCCCAGAATCTGTCATCTTTGTTGCCTGAGGAAAATTGGTGCCTCTCTGGAGCCTCCCCAGAGAAGACTGACAGAAGTACATCTGTGAGGTCTTCGGCAATATTCTTTAATTACCTCTCACCTTTATTTTCTGGTAACCTACTTGTCACAATATAATCTTTCTTTTTCTCCTCCTAAGAGCTCTTTGTTTGTTTTCACACTTTGACCTCCTATTTTTCACATCTGCCCTTATCAGTCAGAATTTGAACTCTTTATTGGCTTCAAGGTCTGCCCAAAGTAATTTTGTGATTTAACCACGAGAAAGTTTTGGTTTGTTTTGTTTGTTTGTTTTTTGTTTTATGTGCCCAAATACATTCGAGTGCAAATTAGTGGCTAAACATCTGTGTTGATAACCCTGCTTTACTCTCCCAACTTCTCTGACTGTTGTTAATCTATCCCATTCTTTGTGGCTTTCTTTCTAATGTATTTGTAGACTTGAATTCCTGGTTCACACCCCAAAATAAAAATATTGACCTATTTTTGCCTGCCCCAGTACTCTCTTTCTTCTCACATCAATTACTCCTCTCCTGTTTTTTGAAGATGCTCACCATCCAATATATAATGTATTGTTCAAACACTTCCATGCCTGCTGTCTTAGACATTCAAGTTTCACATCCACAGATAAAAATCTTTAAAGAGAGATTAACACCTGATAACAAACTCTGAGGAATGGACCAGTCCCAGCCTTTGACATCTCCGCCCTCCATAGTAAAGAAATCTTTAAAATGATGCCAACCTTACACAATTGAAGTTACAAACGAAACAAAGATAACATTGTGCATGGCTTGACTGAGTGGATTTCTGAATAAACAATAAAGTTATGGGATATATTACACAAAGATCAAAATCACTGAAGTTTTCGCATTTATCTTCAAAAACGAGAAGCAAATACTAAGCTCATCCAGGATTCACTCAAGGTGAAGTAAAAATTTCTCTGCTTCTGAAAATAAAGAGCTAATCAAGACTGATATGAATCCATATGATTTCCAAAGGATTAGGGAGTTGTCAAAATATGTTCCAGGCATGATAGATATCCAATTCTATTCAATGTACATCAAAACCAAAATAAATGAATGTCTCTAGTTACATAGAGACGGAAGTGCTGTTGGTCTCCTAAATGTTTTTACCACATAAGATTTATAGGAAGTGTTCATATTAGACTGGATAAGAGAGGCCCTGGTATTTAAGACATATTTCTAGGTTGAAAGACAGTTCAGAATCTGAAAATTTGATTTGTTTTCAGGCCAACCAGAAACCAGTGTAATTGTTTTAATGCTTTAGTAATTTCCCCTGACATAATTTGATCCATAGGAAGTTTTGCAGAGTAAATTGCATGGGAAGAAGAGTAAATGATCGTGCTAATTAAGAGGGATGGGGACATGGATTATGTTGGCTGTTGTGTCTATATCACTGTGCCATGTACATTAGCTCAAGCACCTGCAGTTAACAATAAGTGGCAGAATATTTAAAAAAAAAAAAACAACCAAAAAACCCACCTTGAAGCAGAAATTCAAATGTAAGCACCTTTTCTATTCCACATCTGCATGGAATTAGATGCAAAGAGAAAAATATTTGTGAAGGTGACAGATTACTTGCTAGGATTTCCCATATTTTTAAATAATCTCAGCAATTTCCCTAGAGCGTGTGAAAGCCCACAGCGCAAATTATTTGATCCTTGTCATTGTTTGTATAATAAGCCATAAATGCCTCTGAACTATTGGAGGGTTTAGCTCACTCTGGGCTCTGAGAACACTATTCTTCTGCCATGTGATCCAAAACAACACCCTTTCATACTTCCAGAGGTGAACAAATCTTGCAAACTGTGAGATGTTAACTGAAGAGAATTACTCCAATATAAGATGCTCAGATGACCAGCTGAATTCTCAAAGAAATAGATTCCTAATGTTTCTGAAGAAAGGAAACGTCTAGAATTTTAAAATTTCGTGTATAAAACAATTTATAGAAGCATCAGCAAAACAAAGTCATGGTAGCCTGCTATGAAGTTTGAAATACTGATTATGTCAGCAGTCAGCACATCTTACCAGGGGATAACTCTTTTAGATAGCATAGTACAGTGGCTCTACAGTCTTCTACCTTTTTACATCAACCAAGAGATCAAAAAAATTTTTTAAAAAAGAGGAATGTGTTAATGAGTCTAAGTTAATGAAACTTAGGTCCATCAGTATTTATGATTTATTTGTTTCCAAAAAAGTAATTACAATCACCACATTCTTAATTTCATTAGTGGTAGCTATTAGATTTGTACAAAAGAAACACAGCCAGATGTACTGATGAAAGAGGTCTAGGATATCTGGTTGCAGGTAAAATTGCTAATGCAACATTTTTAGCACTAAAATGCATTTATTAAAGTTCTTTTCACGTCTCGTATCTGTTCCCATCACAGTCAAATGGACAAAAAAAGAGATTGAGCTAATAGGATTTAACATTCAAATCCTCAGGAACATTACCATCAACTATATAAGTAAATGAAAATATTTATACCCACAAATGTAGGCTACATTTTCTTTTCTTCCCGAAGAAAAAAAGACTGTTCTGAAATTTCCAGTACTTTATATTTCTGAGCAGAAATTGACTATGTGTCTGCGTCAGCTGTTGGAACTCAGAATACAGATCCATAAACTATGACTGGAATGAGAACTGCTCTGAACGTAATACTTAGTGCCGCGTGCACTTTGTGTCCAGGATATGAACGAGACTTTATATGCACTTAGAGCTAATTTGAGGAACTTCTACTTTAAGGCGTATTGGGCCAAATAGATGTTCCCCAGGAGAGCTCAGACTCAAGTATTTCCAACATTTGTAGTGTGCACATCCAGTTACATCCACAGAAACTCACCGTTGACACAGCTCAAACCCCACTGTCTTTACTACAGGCCTCCTCTAACGCAACAGGTCAAGGAATGGCTTTATTGCATCAACGGAGTGAATTCTTATAAATCTTATGGATTAGCTGCAAATGGAAAAATGCGATGCACCCAGCCATCTGAGAGGAAGTAAAAGAAAAAATGTAATAATACAGAATTTAAAATATTTATTTTCGTTCTCAAAACAGTTGAAGAACCCCTGGGTTTTCTATCTGCTTCAATTTCTAATGGGAGACTATTTCTGCTTCCTACCTAATTGCTTAACAGCTAACCTAAGAAACATGACAAATGGTAAAGGAAAAATGTATTTCACTCTGCTTCTAAAGTTGGGTTCTCTGATGGTGGTTTATGTGTTTTGTTTGGTTGTGTTTTTTGCTTGGTTTCTGTTTTGTTCTGTTTTAATTTAAAAAAAAATTAATATAAAGAGAATTTTCTCCCCAGGATGGTTTTTCTAAACTCTTGCTGCTCTGTTACTCACTAAAAAGAAAATAAATAGGATAATTCATAACATCATCACGTCTAGAATGAAATAATGCCAGAAGATTTTCCCTGCATGGCTTCATGCTCATTCAAAGATCTAAAGCCAAATATACGTCAGGCAATTAGGACTAAATAACCCCTTAGGAACTGAGGGGATGATAGATATGCATACACCATCCAAAAGCCTCCAGTAAGCATGGAAAGAAGGAAGGTAAGAAGAGCGCTGGTCGGCTCCAAAAATCTTGTAAGCCCAAGCGCAGAGAGGTTTAATGATCCTGAAGAGGAGCATAGTCACCCTCCACCCAGCACTCATGCATGAACACTCAGCCAGAGGCCACCCCTTCTCTGTTCCACAGGCGGCCAAGGGGTCACCTGAGTCCAGAGCAGTGTTTTGGGATTCATACCTGATTTATGAGGCTTGAGTACAAAGCTGAGCCAAAAATTGGTGGTGAACCTCTGTTGGTATCCTGTACCCAGGTTTGCTTTTTTCCTCTGAGATGCTTTGCTATGAACACTGAGTAGCAGTGTGGAGCTGGGATGAACAGCTGTAGGTGACCAATGTGAACACAGAAAGCACACACTAAAATGGAGGAGTAGATGATACTCTGTTGGTCTGATTCTGACATTCTTATTTCTCAAATCATTCTCTTAAGATCAGCAGGTTAATGTAGTACTCATTTCTGAATGAGTATGTCAATCGTTTACTCTGGGATCTAAAGTTTCCCCCCATCTACAATTTTCCAAGCCATTAAGAGTTATTGGGCTACATTTAATTTCTTTGGATATGCTCAATTGTTTAATCTGATTTACCAGATTGGGGCATTAGACATTTATTCTTCATTATTGTCTGGTTAGAGCAGTCTGGAAGTTGCTCTCGACTGGGGGGGAAACAGCAACTCCAATCTGCTGCTTTAGTAATAGTAATATTCTCAGGCAGACACTGAGAGAAAGTGCAGATGGAAAACAGAGTTCTGAGGGGAATAAGAGATGAAGGGTGCCACAACTCAGACAATAATGGCTCTCCACATGCTTACAATATTAAATTTCAGGAACCAAATGCTATCATTTTGAGATGTTGTTTTAACTGACAAATCTTTAAATGTAAGAAAAAGGGCTAGAAACCGTGCGGTGTAGGTTTTTAGCCACATTAGCAGGCAGTTTGATTTCAGCACAGTATCATTTTATAGAATAAAGCTGCCACAGGTGACAACAAGAGGCTGTAAATAGCTAATAGGTGTGCCTGATAAAACAGTAGCATACCTGGAGGAAGGACATTAATATACTGCTAGTAACATTTGTTTTTTCAAGTGTCTACAGTTCTCCCCCCAGCTCATGATGTCCTCATCTAATTTCCAAGTCACGTTTCTGAGGCCTTAGCATCCTTTTGCAAATGCCAGTGTCAGATTTTCTGTCTGCAGAGGAGAAAGGCACTAAATTTGAGGGTAATGCAACATGTTTGGATGGTACTACTGATGCATGGACTTTATAGAAAATAAAATAATAATGTTAATTTATAAAATCAATAATGTTAATTTATGTTACCTGTAGCACCAAGAACCTAAGTATATATGTAGCTTATAATACCTAGGAGAGGTTTTACATCTTTTCAGAAAAATTTGTACAAAGCCCAAGGTAGAAGAAAGTATGAAGACAAGAACTCTCAAACCAGGATTTTTTTATAGTATTCATCAGAATCACCATCATTATGTGGTTTGGCATATGCAGCCTCTTGTGTGTCTAAAAAACTTCCAAGATTCTTATTACCAACTGAATTTATTGTGCCAAGAGAAGTTTCTATCTTATGTATAGCTGTGACGAAGACACTCATGGCACATAGGTAGTTACAGCAGTAAGGCAATAACAAAGTGTATCTTCACCTCTATTTAATCACAACATTTAGGAGCCAAGTCTGCTCAGAGGATAATTTTCCCTATATTAGTCAAAAGCAATAAACAGTAACAAGCATTTGATTTCTTTACAAGGCGTAGACAATCTCTGAGCCAGCCTCTGTCTCTGTTTCTGCAAGCGTACACAACAGTCCCAGGTAGACAATAAAAATAAACATTTTAGGGATAACTTCCTGCAGGTAAATTAATTTCCCAATAAATTAAAGAAAGAATACCCAAATGTTATTTCACTTTATCACCGATCAACACAAAGACATTTTCTGCAATGACTCCTTCCATTTTGCCAGCTCAAATTCCAAAGGATGATTTTACCTACATTGCAGTGTGGGACTCTTTCCTTGTCATCGTCTGTCTCCATTTGACTTACCACTAAGTATTTAAATTTAAAATTACCTGGAATGGAATTGGACTTTCTGCCTTGAATATAGTCTCATTGAGTTGGACAAAGCAATAGCTATAGGCTTTTTGGTTTGGTTTGGGTTTTGGGTTTTATGCTTACACTTCTTTTTTTTTCATGATTTCTAGTTTGCTTTGGAGTTTGGCAGTTTGACTCGAAGAGCAAAGCTGAAGAGAGGGGCCTCTTGCTGTTCTGGTGCAATAGAAGGAAAAATGTTTCCTTTAGTTATCACCGCCATGCTGGGGGTTCTCCTCCACTTCTGGATCAGAAGGTTGAGAGATAAGACTAAGACATTTCACCCCTCCTTTTACCAGGTTATTATGTTTTCTGAAGGTAGTTTATTTCACCTGCCACTTCTAGGAAAGACAAATAGTGACACATCTACAGGAGCAAGAAGAAAACCCAACCCAAGGCCATAGCTGCATTTTCAGGATAAAAAATTTGAATATTTAAGCCAATTTTTTTGTCAGTTAAATTAATAACATCCAAACCAAAATAATTTATGCCTAGCTCTTGTAAGGTCCTTGAGCAATCAAGAAAATTAGTCATGTTGTATGTTGAACTGTCAATTTAATCTCCAAGAAGGCTAAAGAATAACTAAAAGAGAAGTCATTAAATACTATTTTTTCATGCTGCATAAATCTCCTTTCGACAAAACCACAACCTTCTATACAAAGTTGTTTAGCAGGTATAATTTATTATTTGTATTATGTTACCAGCTCATTAGCTCGCTTCAACCAAACCCAACTTTTAGTGTGCAGGGCACTACACAAATATATATAAATGACATTTCCTGGAGCTATGTGTGACAGAGATCATCAGTCACAGCGTACATATGGAAGCGGAATTACATCCAACTGAAAGCACAGCGGCTGTGCCATTGATTTCAGTAGAGGTGGAATTTCACTCACATAAATTAAGCCACAAAAAAATTAGTTGACTTATTTCCTTGAGGTGAGATAGGAAGAGTCTCGAAGTGCAGCGTGGAGCATTTTGTTTTCATTGCTTAAGTGGAATTCAATGAACCATGGATCAGACCAAAAATTTAGTTTTATATATTTCCATTTATTGATCAAAACCTGAGATTATCCATGTAGTATAACTTTCCACTCAGAAGCACAGGACTGTATTACACCACCTAGTAGTTGAAAACATTTTGTGTGTTCACCTTCATCCCACACCCATAAACAAAAATATACAAAATGTAGTTAGTAAGTTGTAAAAATTATTTTTGATGATGAATATATTTATTTGGTATTTGATGCTTGTGAAGGAATATATTCATGTTGCCACTTTGGGATAGCTTAGAAATTCTGAGTTTTTGTTGTTTGCATGTAATAAGTGTGTCACACATTATATACTGTGTAACAATCCAATAAATCACTTAGTCTAATACTACACAAGACTAATAAAAATTTTTCTATGTTCATACTTATAATAGATTAAAATATAATATATTATTCTATAAAAAGAAATGTTTTCATGTGTTCTCTTATTTTTTTAAACACTGAGAATATAATTAGTAGCTTTTTGCTAATAAGCCTGCGTTCCAAGACTGTACCTTTGTTTCAGTACCTCGCATTTGAAGAAAACAAGATTAAGGTAGGAATTCCAGTGTTGCAGGCTTAACTGCTTTTCTACTGGGCTGCAGCACCTGGAAGATGTGCTGTGTAGGACATCCATAAACTCTACATAATGGTTATATGAAATTAATAAAACAACAAATTCACAAGACAGAAAAATTCAGGCTTTACAAAAAAGATCCCAAACCCACACCTTAAAATGCTTTTTAAACTTTTTGTTGTGGTGTAATGGTATGAAAAGGAGAGATTTATTGTTGATTAGATGTTTTGTGCTGGTATTGGTTCAAAAGAAACTAGTTGCCTTTACAAAGCAACGCTAAACCAAACAGGCAAATGAAAAATGAATAGAAGTCAGCTGGACCTGGTCATCTAACTTTGCAGGGTGATTGTGTTTTAAATGAGGCCTCAGTGGGTCACTATGAAAATGCAGCGAGAGCAGCATGCACTGTTAGCTCTCCACACCCCGCAGTGGTGCTTGGAAAAGGCCAGCCTGTGCTCTCAATGGATGGAGGCACGCACGGGATGAAGAGCTGAGGCTGGGATCTCTTCCAAGGCGTGTTCTTAGAAAGTCACGCTTGTGGCAGAAAGATGCTCACGTGTCACTCCGGGTCACAAAACCCAAAAAGCGCTCATGTAGGAGCTTGTAGCCACGTGGCTGGTTGACCACTTTTTACATCCAGGGCTGAGATGAATAATCCTGACAGGAGGAATATTGCCAGGGTCCCGTTTCAAGAGATCACAAAAGTTCCGTCTGATTTTCACATGCGATTGTCATAGGGGGGGAAGTCTTCTGCTATGAATATTTCATTATCAGAGTAAGAAAGCATTTTCCCCTCAAGCAGATTTTGTTAGTTAGCACTTTTCATCTCTAGCCTTCGCAGCAAAATCCCAGGTTGAATTACATGCTCCCTGAAATATGTGGAAGGAATTCCCCTCTGCTCACCACAAAGTCATTTTCTGTGGTAGATCATGGAAAGAAGGATAGAGAAAGAAAAATCAAAGATAATTAGAAGGGGAAAAATGAATAAAATATCACTAAGAAATTCCTGCTGTGGTGCATCAGGGAAATCAAGGAGAAAATCGTTACCTCAAAGACCTCTTTTTCAGCCTAGATTCTTCCTTATGAAGAAAATATATAGCCAGTAACCCATGGATTAGAAGGAAAAGATTTTGAATATAACATGTAAATATAAAAATAATGCTTATTTCACCATTCATACCTGAAGAATTCAAAACACTTCCTTACATTTTTTCTCTCTCCTCTACTTTCACAAATGCAATATGTGATATTAAAAATATCTATGGACAATTGCCAGAAGATGGACTGAAAACAGTATTTGGCCACTTGTACGCTCACCTACCTATTTTACACACAATTGCATGAGCGCTATGGGTGCACATATGTCCCAAAACTTTTTACAGACTGCAGTGTGCAGAATTTCAATGGGAATTTTTTAAATGGACCAAGCTTAAATTTTCCATGTAGTTTACTCGTTGAGGCAGTCTTGGATACGGTACATTTGCTCTAACCGCTAAAGGGTACAACGGTTTTTTCATTTAGACATCAAAACTGTGAATAACTCATATCAACCATTTTTTTCCACTAGACAGAGGCTTTTTCAATAATCATAAACCAATACTTATTTTAAAGTTTCATTTAGCTTCTTATATGTAGACTTAAGAAAATGTTTGTATAAGTTTGAAATGTAAAGTTACTGTATGAGATGTGGAGGGAACAATCCTAATTAAATTAGAGGGGTTTTTATCTAGAAGATATGTGCTCTGAGATAAAACTTACACTGCATAACTAATGTAGTCATCTATTGTTTTGTAATTATCTGTTTATTTTGTAATCTACAGTTCAGTGCTCGTCGTTTAGGGTTTTTTTCATTTATAAACCCTTATAAGACATAACATTAAACATTAGCAATAGGATCAAACTGAGCGGAGAAGGTGCACTTGAAAAAATAAAAATGAGACTGACTATTACCATGAAAGAAATTCCAAGGAAAAAATATATTCAGGAGGTGTAGCCTCCTCTGGAAATGTCCCCTGTAGATTTCTGTCTGCAACATGCATGGGAGAAACGGGAACTAACAGTGCTTCCTTCCCTAATTTGCAAGTCATCACAAGGCTACGGGGAGCTGCCAGTTTTTGGAACATCCCTGGTATAACTACATTAACCTAATCTGGTGAAATTTGAATGTAAATTACTTCTTCACTTAATAAGAGGATTTAATTGAAGTTGTCCTCAGTCATTGTGACAGATTTCTTAGGGAAGGTTTCATATTATATACAGTTTAAATGGTTCCTGGGTTTAAAAAAAAAATCTGTTGAAAAGGAATTTTACATCTCAGTGGTTTTTAAGAATGAACTTCAAAGAAAGCAGGAAATATAAGTATTCTTGTCCTCACTGCTGCTATAAATGGTTGGGATCTTTAGTCATGGTAAATGAGAACAGGCACGGGGATTTATGAATTAAAGTATCAGCCAGCCAATTAGCTGTAGAAATAGCATCCTTCCCCTCAGGATGGAGTCATCTCTTCCCAGTTATAGCAGCTCTAATGTCAAATATGTAGTAAATGTTGTGAATGAGAAAATCTCAAGACCTCTCTGCCTTATTTTAAACAAAAACAGTTAGGTTTTTGGTTTTGGTTTTGATTTTTTTTTAAAGTAATTATTTTATTTGATCATCCAGCACAATTTTCTGCCTCCTGTGACATTTTCAGAGGTGGCAACAGGGGAGGGGGCCAAAGCACTTTTCATAATGGGTAAAGAACACTATAATGATTGGCTGCTAATTTTCTTCTCCCATCACTGAATTTTTAGATGCCTTTTTATAATACTTTATTACTGAATACATTTAGTGGTATTTATTTCCCCGTAATAAGCCTCAAGGTGATGAAAGACAAGAGAGAAAACTATAACAGAATTTTCTCTAGCTCAAGACTTTTAGCCTTACAGAAAATATAACATCATTTTTATTAATTTATTTTTATTTATTTTAATTTGATTTCTTTCTGAGCTGAACAAAACTGTTAATTTCTTCTCCAGATTATTTTATCAAAAGAACTTTCTTTTTGATAGAAGATACTTAAATATTCTTTATATTTTATATATTCTATGTATTTATTTCTATTAGAAATTTCCAGCCTTTTTTTGTGAAATATTGCAAAAAAAGGAAGACATGTAAGAAGCAGTTTCTTATTAAGTTGACTGCTTAACAGTCGGTCACAAACACCTCTTGGCATCTCAGGGAAGGCTTTTTTGTTCCATTTTTTATTCCATATCTCCATCCCCTTCCTCCCCAGTCTGTATCAGTTGGTTTAATAAAACATATGACCATACCCTATCATCCTTCTGTCTCTTAAACCTTTGGATTATCAAAGCCAAATCATTACTACTCTTTTAAAAGAATACAATATTTTAAAATGCTTTAACAATTCCAAAATGCTTCTTTATTGTAAAAAGAAACATACTGAATGGAAAAAAAAGCACTCTGGTGAAAATATTGGTGATGTTATCACTAAAATCTTACTGGAGAAAAAAAAAGCATGTTTAATTACAAAACCTCCAAAGTAAAAACAGCTTGCTGAAAAAACAACACAATGATAATAAGCTATAACTGGAATCTGACACTAGACAATTTTCAGCTAGAAATAAGATGCAAATGTTTAACAGTAAGAGTAATTAACCATCGGAATAAGTGACATTAAAATGAAGACAGGATGTTTCCTAAGAGGTATCATTTACTTTAGCTGTATTTATGGAACTGGAAGCAGGAATTAATTCAGGGAAGTGCATCCATTAGATGCCATGGATGAGTCAGCAACACATCAGAAACGGCAGCATCAATCTTCCCATGAAACTATCATGTAGCACTTTGTCTATTACAAGCAGATTGTTGACCACAGGCATTAATATCTGCCTTGCTCTGTATTGTAAAATGTCCTGAAAATAAGTTGATAATGGCCTAAGGAATTCAGATGGACTCTGAATCAGGCCATCTTCAACACAATTTTTCCTAGCTAGGAACACTCACGAAAAACAGCTTCCTGTTAGGCTGTTAGCATCAGGTGATGGCTGTATTAAAAAACCCCTCTTATTTAAGGGTAGCTGGCTATCCCAGAATGGGGCATTAGCAAAAAAACCCAAACCAAACAAACTAGGAAAACAAATTAGAAAAGGAGAAACGGAGAAAAAGCGATCCTCCTCACACCCTGTTACACTGCCACAAATGTAGGCCAAAAGTTTGTGCCAGTACCATGCAATATAATATTTTTGGGAACCATTAATGTTGGTTTTATTTTCCCTTCGTGTACCAGAGCTGAGGCAGACCTATGTCTTGAGTGCAGCAACAAGGAGTTTTCTGGGTGGTCAGTTGTGGGATATGCCATTATTTTCCTTCTGAGCTCTCCCTGTAAACTCAGCCTGTCAGATGTTTGAGGCCAACCCAAATACTGCAACTCCTTATTGCTGCACAGTGGCAGCTAACAGGTTTTTAAAAACAAAAGGTGCGGTATCGCAGATGCAGCTGGTGAGAGATGAAGCTTGGGAGACACCAGGTTTGCAAATAGACACACACCTCTGAAATTCATCCTCCCTGTCACTCCTGGAGGCTTTCTATTACATATTGCATCATCTCGTTTACTGCAAAGAAATCACAAACATCTGCAAAGTACAGTCACACAGCAAATGATAGAATAAATTAGTATGCTAATCTCAGTCCAACCAGATTCTTTTAAAATAATACTTCTCTTCAGAGTAAGACCTTCCTACCTCAGTCACAAAAGCCTGGTTCCATGGATGAGCTTAAATAAGTTATTTTTTTGTAAATCAGGATGAAGAAGTTTTGTTAAAATGGAATTTGTTTAAATTTGTAGTTAACAAAATCTTGCAAAGCATATGAGTAATGGCTTTAATTTTTTTTCCCCAATGTAAACTTCTACATATCTGTGCAGAAACACAGGATGAATCAAATGCCAGTCAAAACAAATAATATGAAACAGACCGTGCCCCTTTTCCAGACACCCTTGTCCAAGACCAGTGACTCTCCTTCAAAATGAGAATTTAATGTGCTGACAAAAACATGATGCAAGCTGGTGTTCTCAACTCTGAAACCAAGAGGTCAGCTGAGTCAGGAGCTGCCCTTTCATTTGCTGTCAGTGGAAATCATCCTGCAGGACATGCCACTGCTTCTACTGGCCACTGGCACGGGAGTCTGTAAAGCAAGGCTCCATTTTCTCCAAATGAGAAGCTCTAAAACCATCCGTCTAATTACTATTATTTTTATTTTTTGACAATGTAAAAGGCATTTAGATACAAAAAGTCTGAAGCAACACCTTCAAATTCCTTCTGTTCACTGCAGAGGGATTATTTTATATTCAGGTACATCATCAGTGTCGTTAATTTGGGAAAAAAATTACTTTAAGACTTTAGCAGCAATATTGATGCTTCCTTTTTTTCTTTTTGTAACCAGACAACTGAATTCCAACTACAGTAATAAGTGCAACTAAGCAAGATTATGTTTGTAATTTCTGAAATTATTGATAATTCTGAGCTCCCTTTAGTATGATATGTACAACTTTTATTCACATTATTTCATTACCTGTAATGGAGGAAATCCAGAAACAGGAACAAATAGTAGATTTTTTTTTTTTTCTTTTTTTAAAAAATACATTACTTGCTCATGACAGTCACTTTATTTTAACACATCTAACATGAGATCATTGTGCTGAACATTACAGAGAAGTGCCTTGTGAAGGAGCAATTACCCCAACTAAATGGATTTCTAAGCAGATTCAAAGAGAAAAATATCAACAAGCAACAAAATGTACATTAGTGAAATAAAGCTAAATCAAATAAGGATTTGAAGATGCTAAATGATCCTCAAATAATGCAGCATTCTAACTGCTTAATTAAAAAATGATTTTCATGTTCAAGAGACTGTGTTACGTTGTAGTTCAGCCATAGGATGTGTGCCGGTTTGGACACAAATTTAGGAGGAAACAACATGAGGAGCACCTCTCTCTTTTTCTCTTCTGCCTGCCAGGCAAGCAGGCCCCTGCAGCACCTCCCCCACGGGTTTGGGAAAATAATTTCTTGAGTGAAAGTGAAAAAAGATTATTTATTTAACAAACAGAGTTCCCCCCTGTCACGGGGAAAAAAGGATATTGAAACCCCCTCCCCTGTCCCTTAAAAGAAGACTGTGGATTTTAGGGTTCTTTTTGTAGGTAAAACCTGCAGTCCTACGCTGGGCCGGGCCAGGCAGGGTCCGACGATCCCCCTTGGAGGGTCCCGCCGAGCAGGTCCGGAGATGGGAGCTGGACTCAGAAGAAAAGCAAGCTAAAAATAATTTTAAAAGGAAAAGAAGCGGCTGAGGCAGATCACAGTCTCTTCTCTGCTGAAAGCTGAAGAGACTAGAGAGCAAAAGTCNAGCTGAAGAGAGAGCAAAAGTCCTCTAACCACCAAATGTTGTCAGAATCGGGAGAGAAAAGAATGCAAAACATTCTAGTTACAAGGTCAAGCTGGCCGCTTTGAAGAGTTTTCTCGGCTTCTCTCTCCCCTTTGCAATTTAAAGGTACACTAGAGATCAAGCAGATGATGGGGAATACAGTATGGTCATAGAATCACCCCAAGACAGACGTGTGCAATTGGCTGATGGGGTTCCTCTGTGCCCGGCTTCTCCAGTTATAACATAAATAATCAAAGGAGAGGCCATTGTCACAGCAAAAGACTTTGAGTAATGGCCCACGTGCTGCCCCTCGGGATTAATCTGGAGAGGGGTGGGGACCCTCGTATCACAGCAGCCCTTGGAGGGATGTGGCTGCCCACGGACAGTGATGACTCAGTGGCAGTAAGGGTGGCACGGACGCGGCTTCGTGATGACTCGGTGGCAGCAAGGGTGGCCGATTGCGATGCCACGTGGAGCAGCAGGGACCAGCTCTCGCTGCACTTCAGCAGGCAAGGTCTGTGATGGGATGTAAGGCATACTGGGTTTCATAGCATCATGTAGTGGTTTGGGTTGGAAGGGACCTTAAAGACCATCTCCTTCCAACACCCCTGACATGGGCGAGGACACCTTTCACTAGATCAGGTTGCTCAGAGTCCCATCCAGCCTGGCCTTGGACACTTCAGAGATGGGGCATCCACAGCTTCTCTGGACAGCCGGTTCCAGTGTCTCACCAACCTCACAGTATAGAATTTCTTCTTAATATCTATTCTAAAGCTGTCTTCTGTCATTTAAAAAACATTTTCTCTTGGCTTTGTAAACAGTTCCTCTCTCAGTTTTTTGTAGGCCCCCTTTGGGTACTGAAAGACCACGATAAGGTCACCCCAGAACCTCCTCCTCTCCAGTTGATGCTTAGTTCTTTCTCCGGATGAAATGAAATGCTCAGCATTATCAACTTTAATGTAATGTGCAAGTTTCAAAGCTTTGAATCTTGATCGCATGTATTGTAATATTTAGGAAGTATTTGTAAAAGTGTCATACTGCTGAAGAGAGGCCTGCAAAGATTCTTTCAGGTGTTCTAGGACCAGTGTTATCACTGCACAAGCCATTTCACTTGTTTCCTTAGAAATTTGTCTTTTTACTAATGGAGAAAACTTTACTTTTGGCACTTTCACATTTTTCAGTATATTTATTACTTTAAAGAGGTAAAGGAAAAGAATTCCTTGGTAGGAGCTTCTATATCCATTTTATGAATTTTCGTCAGACTAGCCCAAGGTGGACAATCTATTTGTATTGATCATAGATTCAACACCAAATCCTATTTCCCTGCACCATTCGAGAAGCCCCACTGTCCAAAATGAGACAAACTTGGGCTCTACACATACCATCTTAGGTTGCTGAGGGAATGATGCTTTTGCAGATTAGTTGCTGAAATGTTGAGAGGATAAAATACTGACATGAAAGCTCATTTAAGGAGTCTTGTACCTCCCTGCTTCTCTCAGGCCTGCCATTCCCCAAAACAGAAAGAGATAGTTGTAGCCTCCATTTTAGTGAAAAGGAGGGCTGGACTGAGAAAGATTTGCATAGACATTGGATCTAATAGCATATGGCATAGTAACACTTTAGGGAGCAGAGGAAGTAGAGTTTGGGACAACAGCCTGCTCAGTTTTATAATTTCTTTTGTTCTGACACTTTGGGCCATCTAGCACATAGTCTATAAACAGAAGTGTAGTCACATCAGGCTTGTGCCTAGAGCTGCTAAGCCTCCTGAAACAAAGTGTCCAGGTGACAAATAAGACCAAGACCAAGTAATGAATAACACTCTGATTTATCTGATCTTGTTTTGATTCACCAGCTACTGTAAGAGAGGAAGGCTGCTGGCTCCACAGCCAACACTGTCATGAGATTTCTTTGTTGGACATTTTCTTGAAAGACTGCTGGATTTCACTGAGGTCGCAAGAAATTGGCAGACCACGTAACATCTGTGTGACCTTGGTCCAGACTTAGCAGAGAAGAAAATGTCAAGAGGCCCCCCATAGCCACCCACTTCACTGCAAGTTTAAAACCCAATTTGTTATTAGAATTGATAGGAATGAAAGTCATACTGTACCCTGAAGGAGAGGCAAGAAATTCTCAGACTGAAGTAACGCAAGAGATTTCTGCAGCTGACTTAAAGCAGGGCTAGGCTTTTACACATGCTGTTAATTTACACAAAACAGCTGTTCTATAGTCATAATCAGGAAGCGTTACGATGCATTTACAAAATTAGACTTTGGAATACATTGCAAAACCTCAGAAGCAAACACTCAAAACACCAATTATTCAATCACTATGAAACTGTGTTCATTTCCAAGAGAGAACATTTTGTTTGACATGCCAGCTCAAGGCTTCTGTGTGCTTGACTATGTTGATCCTTGAGAAATTACATACATTGGATGTTTGAATAACATACAGCAGATTAGCTAGAAATTGGAAAGCATTGTTGGAAAATGAATTTCAGACTACAAAAGGCTGAGCTGCTTTGGTAGGCATCCTTGAATTTGACAACTGATGCGCAGAGCGCTGAAACAATACACATTTTTTTTCAGGGGGAAATTCTCTAAGGGAGTTCTCTGAGAAAGTGTTACAGAAAGTACAATAGTGACAAAGTAGTAACTACATCTTGTTATCAGTGTGAAAGCCAGAAGAGAATTAATTAGAGCCTGTTCTCGTTGTTTATGTCACAGTGGCTTATAGACTCCCTTGTCAATGCACGTTCACAGTGTATATGGCACTGCACAGACACAACATTGTGTGTGGCTGTGGCAAGGAAGGAGGGAGAGAGTTTGCTCAGCAGCACTCAGCATCTTGCAAGAGTTGACTCAAGATTTTCACCTGAAGTGCCATGCTTAAAACAGTGTGACGCTCTTCGCATATCTGAGCACTAATACCAAAAATTGACTCTAAAATATTTTCCTTTGTCTATTCAAAATAAATTTTGAATATTGAAACCACATTTTTGCAGATGTCATATGAGCTTAAAAGGGTTTGGTGAGAGAGAAGAAAGAAAGGATGATGGAGGAAGGGGATAGATTTTTGTTTACTACATCCCAAAATTATTGCAAACTTCTTCTGCAAACCTTATTCCTTCACTTAACCCTCCTGTATTAGCAACCAATCCCTTGAGACAGGATGACTTCTGTAACATATTTTAAAAGATGTCTTTGAAAACTAAAGAATCATTTAATATCCCAAATTCCATGAAAGACCACTGAAAGATATTTTCCTGCCTCATTGAGCTTCTCAGGTTTTAGTGGAATCATAGAATGAATATGAGTTTAAACTCTCTTTTAAATTTAGCAAATTGTTGTGCATACAAAGGTAGTGTTCTAAATGTTTAGCTACTTAAACTCCATACTGTAAACTCCTTTCTTCCAGCCAGTTTCAGGGGACCTTCCTAAATTAACACCTGCATTGCTTGACATCACTCCATTCAATTTCTCTTGTAAAGTGCTACGTCCTAATCAAATGACACTCACATGGATGGGCAGCAAATCATCTTCCCACCTCATTCCAGCACAAAATATATTCAACCACTGTATAAGAATTCTTAAACAGATTAATTCAATACATTGCTTCTTATTAGCAATATGAAAAGGTTTCAATAAATTCAAGGAGAAACCTTTGCTGAAGACCAGAGGATAAAATAAATTACTATTTTAACATTAATAATAATAAGACATTGCTGGGTGTTTGCTATTTTGAAATATTTTACATATGCATGTACATTAGAAGAACTGGTAATCTAAGCTCTTCAGTGACTTGGTATCCAAGGAAAAACAGTTACCATGATAATTCATTGTCCTATGCTTAACCCATATACAGAGTAAGTTCAGTAATAATGCCAAGGGGTGATAATAAAAATAAAAAGGGAAAGCTGTTGACTTGGACATCGTAGCTCTACTTAAGTATTGTTGCACTTGATAAACCTAAGATGAAAATTCTCAAAAGCCTCATTTTATCCTGTCAGTCCTTGCCTTATTAAGCTTTTGTCCTTTCAACTCATTTGTGACCCACTTCTCCCTTTCACTAGACCTTTTCTCTGGAGATGAGCAGCACCAGCTGAGGAGGAGATGGGTGGAACACCCCAATTTCCAGAGCAATCATTGGATGGGGTGAGATGTGTGTAAGAGATTCAACTTACGAATTCCACTCTTTAGCCACCATATATTAGCTTACGGTCTCCTTCTGAATCAGACATCCGCCCTACAGTCCTTTTGCTGAAGCTTTCTCTTAAATAATGAAGACCTGGGAAACAAAGGGTGCAGGAAGAGCGTGGAGCAAAACCCCATAACTCCAGTCCCATCAGAGGGAGCAGTTCCTGTCTTTCTTTCCAAAACCCAAGTGTTGTCTACCATGAGGGAGCCTCAAGCAGAGCCCTCCTGTGCCCAGGCACACAGCCACAGGGCTGAACTTTACATGTCCTTTACTCAAAGCTCACATTTTCAAGGACACCAAAATAGATATGATATTGGCATTTTTCATAATGCAAATCATCAGCAGTGGTATTTCTTTTTAAGTATTCAGTCGCTATCATTCCTTTTGGAAGTGGTGACTAATAGGCAATAGACACCAACGTGAATTAACTTGAAATTAAAGCAGCTCTCAAGTGGGGGTCTAGAAGTATTTGTTACAGGTACAGCAGTATTAAGACATTAAGGCAAGTCATCCATTGTTTTAAAGCAATGTGACATCCCATTCACTCTGCTTATTACATCGTCTCATGTTGTTTCGACATGGAACTTAACAGAAACTTAAAAAAAAAGAAAAACAAAAAGGTTATTTTTAATGCTAATTTCTCTGGTTTTCAGAATTTATCTTGGAGATATTTTTCACACAATGAGATATTCATTCACTGCATCAAGATCACTTATACAATCAGACAGCAAACTGGGGAGAAGATCCTTTTCTCTGAATTGACATTCCAGCAGCTTGGACTGTAGGAATTACATCTCCAAAGTTCTCTGTATGTTCTCACATTACACTCTGGTATGTTTTATGGTGACACTGGGATGGATTTTATTACCTTTTTGGGTGAAGTATCACTTGCTTAAGTCTTTCTAGAATTTAAACAGAACTATTTCAGAGATATTTACATTCATATGGTATATTGCAACCGAATAAGATTTTATGATACTATAATATTTTATATCATATAACAAATAGAAATATTGTTAAAAGCACAGCACGTACAGTTGGGGTTAAATTCTCAAAAGAGCTCAATTGTCTCTTTGGGTGCACAGATTACTCTTTGTTTTTTACTCTCCCTCCTTTTTTCAGACAGTTTTTAAAATCCTGGTCCTTGGTACTGTGTTTTCGGTATATATTTGGTGTATTGAATACTTAAGAGCATAATATCCAATAACAAACACATTTGGACCTGACTATTGTGAAAAAGATGAACTTGGGGCAGCAGCAGAGTTGTGTTTAGCTATTTATTTTTAAGTAGGAAATAAGACAAATTCTAAGACTGAAGTCAAACTTGTGAAAATAGAACAGGACAGAATATAGGGCAGAATAAGATAAGTTATGAAACATCCTTTTCTTTTTTCTAGATAAAATGACATTTCAGAATAAGTTATGTGTCTAAATCACATCATTTATTTCATATGAATTAAGCAAAGAATCTAAATGAAAGTAGTAATGAAAACTGCTCTGTAATTATCATGGAAAGATACAGCCTGCCTATTTGCATTAAAGGGCCAAAAATCTTTTTCATATCTGAAAAATTAGCTTCATTGTTAAATCCAGCTTTGAGGGGGTTCCTTTTTTCCCTTTATATTTTATATTGTTATAAATTACACATCAGTGGATCTCTTTCAATTACTATTGGTATTGGCAAACGGCCATTTGAAATCAGAGGAACTGGAAAGTGATTGGCATCCCTTAACAGGCAGGTCCAATCTTCTAGAAATACAAACACTTAGAATTCAGAATAAAATATGAAATGCCTGTGTCTCCCACAGGATAAGTTTCAAGGAACATTTTAACATAATTTAGAAATATTTCATACAGATGTCCAAACTAAAAGATTAGAGATACACATTTGTCCAGTATATAAATGGGTGATCTTAATATTTTTAAAATCATGCTTGTCATAATGGAACTAATAAACAGGATTACCTTAAAGTCTGTATCAGTTTTTTAAACTTTTTTTTTAACACTTATTCTAGGACATAATTATGAAAAATAAGTATGGGTTTTTTCTCAACAAAAAAGGAAGCACTGAGTCAGAAGATCTGGCTCTGGCCCCAGATACATCCTGTGATTAATTGCTCTGAATGCATTCTCTGTGTATCAAGGTTCCTTTCTCTAAAATGGGAATAGTTACCTAACTCTGAATAGTTCAGGTTTTGGACAGTGATTAAACTTGTTAGTGAGTAGAAGATGAGGGAATACCTTTGCACATTCCCTGAGCATTGTTTGTGATGCACAGTGATAAATCTAAATTAATGCATTTTTTAAATGGTGTGAAATGATTGTTGCTAAAATAGTTGTCTCATTCAGATTTACTCTTTAGGCACTTTAGTATACATTAGGAGAGAAAAAGTTTTCAGTTCCCTGCAAACAGAAACGTTCATTTCCTGAGCATGCCTTGCAAACATATATTTTACATTCAGGTCATGGTTCAGAGCACACTTTTCTGAAAGATTTTCTTTAACAGCTTTTCATCTGCTCAAACCATCACTACCCAGCAGCCGCCCTTGGGCCTCCTCCTCTCACACGTACCCCACGGAGGAGTGCAGCATCCAGGTGGCTGCTCACTAAACCCCAGCCGGGAGGGGATTTGTCTGGAGCGAGATGTTTTGCTGGCTTCCATTTCACACAGCTTCCTGATCCAGTGGGAATTCCACCTCTTGTGCCCACACAGTTTGGAAGGTAGCACAGAGCAGGAATGAGCACTTTTGTGTGCTGGAATACACAATACTGCCACAAGATGCATGGCCCTAGCAAACACCACTTGTGAAACATATTCAACCACTGGCGCTTATGAAGCAAGGCAGACATAAACACTAAAGTAAAATCTTACCTAGGGGCTGTGCAGCCTGGGGCAAGTGGCGTGCAAGGAGAAGTACTGAAAAGAGGGAGAACGATTTTTTCAAAGGCAGACAGTGACAGGGCAAGGGGAAAGAGTTTTAAACTAAAAGAGGAGAGGTTTAGATTAGATGCAGGAAGAAGTTCTTTACTCAGAGGGTAATGAGGCCCTGGAGCAGGTTGCCCAGAGAAGGTTTGGAGGCCCCATCCCTGGAAGTGTTCAGTGCCAGGCTGGATGGGGGTTTGAGCAACCTGGTACAGCAAAAGATGTCCCTGCTCATGGCAGGGGGGTTGGAACTAGATGGGCTTTAAGGTCCCTACCAACCTGTTCTATGATTCTGTGAAGGAGAAGGACCCTGTGGAAGAGCAAAAGGGCAATAACAGCTTCCTGCATCTGCACGGTGTCCTGTCAGGTTTATGGGAGTTGTGCATGCAGTGGGCACATTTCACACAGTAATATTGCAGCCATGTGATTAGGATCATGGGGCACATAAACTTACACATTTTATCATGTCTTAAATACTGTGGCAGAAACAGATGACTTCTGGAGTAGTATATTTCTTTTCATGTTGACTGGCAGCAAAAAATATTAGATGTGGTATTAGCTATTATTTGAAGACAAGACATTTTTTTGTGGCTGTTGAATTAAGTTTCAAGTGGGAATTAGAGC
This sequence comes from Callaeas wilsoni, assembly GCA_013398955.1. NCBI lineage: Eukaryota > Metazoa > Chordata > Aves > Passeriformes > Callaeidae > Callaeas > Callaeas wilsoni. The sequence continues at coordinate 71,408 of VWPU01005981.1, forward strand.
TTTTTGTAACTAAGAGAGAATTTCATTTAAAGCACAGGATGTGTATAAAGGTCATAAGAGAAAAATGAGGCAACTGTAGATTATGTATTATGTATGGATATAGAGAGGAATAAATATTCATAATTCAAGGAAAAGAGATAACATGGGGCTAAGTTATTGAGTGTTGTCTACTAAGAAAAAGAAGAAGTCCTTTTAAATGAAGAGAGATTATTCCTTCCCGTATGTGTAAAGACAGTTAGAAAAGTGTGATTTGTTTGACTGTGACTCATCCTTTCAACATTTGACGGATATGAATCAGATGACCTTCCCCTGGGAGCATATGCTGAAAACAAACTGAAGTTTCTGATTGTTTAGAACTCTTCAGACATAGTTCTTGCAGTCAACAGGATCATCTTCATTTAGTGCTCATTTTTGTGGCTTTTTCCTTTTCCTATCAGCCACAGTCAAAGAGTATTATTCCCTGATAATGACTTGTTTCTCCAGTACAGAGTGAACAAGGTACTTAAACAGATTATGTGCTGGACCAGAGGATGGGAGACATGGAAAGGGAAGGACTCCAGCTGAGTGTGTTGATGGTTGATTTGACACCACTGTGCCACAAGAGGAACATCTAGGGGCACCAAGTCTGAGTGAGAACACTTGAGCAAACCAGTAAATTGCCCTTTGAAAAGGTCTGATCTTCAATTCATGGATAAGTCACTTACTGAGAAGTTCTCCCTGGAAACCTATTTTAAATTTTATGAAATGTTCTCCATCCACCTAATGGACAATGGCGAAGTTGATTTGTAACCACTCCAGTTTCTCTGAGGCATTTAATTGACCTTGGGAAGAGGTCAAAGAGTCAAAGCAAGGAAGCTGCCATTAACGACAAAAATATTCCCTTTATTCCCACAGTTACTGTTGTGTCTATTATGCTTTCTGAAAGTCAGACTAACAAAGTTGATAAATCTGATTAAAAATCAACCATGGAAGATTTGGTACTCAGGTTGAGATCTCCCACAGCCATGAAGAATGCAGCTGTGGGACTGAAGAAATCCATGAGAAGAACAATTTACCTTCAATAGGTAGACACTCCCAAGCACTTCCATAGGGTTACTCACATCCATGTGGCTCTGGATATATTCCTTGCACTGGAGGAACTAAGTCCCAGCTGTCCTATGAACTGCAAAAGGCTTTCCAGCTCCATCAGTGACGTTTTATATTCTCTTGGTCATAAAAGACAAAGTACTCTTCTTCCTTAGTTATCTTAATTTAGAAACGAAGATGTCCGGAAATTGAAGCAGAGCCTAAATAGATTTTATTTTATTACTATGAATTAATCCAAAACAGTAAAGTACTGCCATTTTTCTCAGAAGGCTGGGGGGCAATTTGAAAGCAGTAATCCTGGACCAAACCTAAGAAAAATATGGAGGGCTAACGGAATGGGAGTTTACAATGAAATGTGGCCAGGGAAATGAAAAGACCCTGTTTCTTACTCACCCCTGCCAAGGCATAGCGTGCAGGACCATGGGCTCCACACAGCATTTGGGCATGCTGCAGCTCCCATGGAGGTTTGCTCAGCCTGTGCTTGCTGATGTGGATGCTACACAACCTTATCTTGGCTGCAGTTTGGCAAAATCACAGGTGCCAAATAGCAATCTCTCTTGTCTGAGCGTCTGAAAGGAGAAATACAGTGCAGAGAGAAGAATTAAGATGTATACAGCCCTGTCTGGAATAGGATGCAAAGAAGAGAGGACTATTTTGGCTAATTTCACAGGGAAAATATACCCAACAGCGAGATGTTCTGGACTGTATCATTAGCTCTGAAAGATACAGAAGTATCTCTCTTACTTGAGATATTTTAAATTGAATGGAACAAAATACCAACAAAGATGCTCTGGGAAGTAGATTTCTTCAAGCAGGAAGATGTACAAATGTAAGAGTTCTTCACTAAGTTTGATGAAAAAAAAGAGACATACGTAAGATTTAACAACAAAGGACAAAAATGTTGGTTAACGAATTATTCTAAGAAAATTACCAGGGATTTTCCACAGCTTTTCAGAAGTGAGAAAACACATCATTAGTTATTAATCTTTGACAATCCATACTAGTACAAATCCCAGAGCACCACTTTGTTAGCCCTATCTCCCTTCCTTTCTGACAGATTACAGCAGTGCCTCAGCATGTTGCTAGAAGGTGACGAGATCTTGCAGGAAGCCCAGAAACAGAGTACCATAAAAGATGGGGAAACATATAAATAATTTACAGCCAAAATAATACTGAAAAGGTTTCTTAAATTAAGATTCAGGAAATTCAAAAGCAGCAATTTAAAACATAAAGATAAAATATTAAATGACGGGTTTCCTCTGCCTTTCAGATCCTTTTGTCCTTTCTACATTGCCTTTTGCTCCCTCCCACTGTAAGAGTAGATTGCTCTCTGTCAACCACCCAAAGCAGGGTGAGGGAATCAAGTTTATTTCTGCTTTATGAATAAGAAAGTGATTAACCTCTCATTTTAGTGGTTGTAAAAGTTGGCATCTCTACTGCCAAGCAGTGCTAGACAAGCACAACAGCTTTATTGCTTACATACCACAGGAGGCTCAGCTCACGGGTACTCTCTGTTGATGATAGGTGGAAATCCTAAATTAGTTCCCATTACTTCAGGACATCAATCACAATTGTTTACGTGTGAGAACCACCTGAACAACCAAATCAAGCTCTCTTCCATAGGCTTTAGCTTAGTATTTTTGTTGCAACCTGGTCTAGTGGAAGATATTCCTGCCCAAGGCAGGAGGTTGGAACTGGATGATAACTTTAAGGCTCTTTCAACCCAACTCTTTCTACTATTCTATGATTCTTACTTTATTTTGAATTATAGGAGCACAAATAAAATTAATATGAGCATGGCTGATGAAAACTGAAGCAAGTCCAATGTAAAAGAGAGGAAACCTACATTGTTCCTATTCATTGTTTCCCCTTGGAAAGTGAGAAAATTCCTGCACCTCTGCTACCACTTCCTTTGCTAAACAAGCCAAGTAAAATAGCTCCTAAAGGGTCTTTCTCAAGGTAATGGGTAGGTTTGCTGTAGAGTAGAAGGCTGTGTTCAAAAAGATTTTGGCAGATAGCACAGTTAGGAGAGTGCAGCAGGAGAACCCATACAGCTAATGACACTCTGGAGTGTAGTGTCAAACACCATGAGTGTGACGGTCATGTTCAACAATGCAATTTAAAAGATATACCAATAGACCTATTAAAAAGATATACCAATAGGTCTATTTAAAAGATAGACCAATAGATATACTAAAAGATAAACCAATTTCAGCCCCTGTCATGCGAGGTTAGGGAGCACATGCTGAATCCAGAGTCAGATGGAGACACAGTATTTGAGACGGAAATGGTATTGGATTAAGATTATATTGAATTTGTTTAGAAGGAGGTTAGAGCAAGAGATGTGAAGGTATAAAAAAAGTTAATGTTTAATAAAGTAAACCCATAACCTTTGAGGGCATGCAATCACAAGCAGCTTGCAGAGGTCAAGAAGTTAGTTTACACAACTCAAGCCATGTCTACGCTGCCCAACATAGGTGAACTCTTAACTGGAGTCAGCTGAGTAAATACCCTGGCAAAGACAAGGCAGTCTACAATTTCCCTGTGAATCACTGAGCAGAAGTGAAGTTTCTTATGATGTGAGCTTTTGACTCAACCTGGTAAATCACACAAAAATTACACCATGCTTCATTGTCCATATGTTGTCTACCTGATGTTAAAACCCATAGCTTCTCACGAAGTGAAGATAGAGCTCCATGTGGAAGACAAAGAGGTAGCTTTTTCAGGGATCTAGGTAAGTATTAATCAGTCTCATTTTTAAAATCTGGAGATTAAACCATAAATTCTTAACCAGATGTGAGTGCCCACACTAATATGTAAGTATTGTATAAGCCTAGCTTTGGAAAAACCTAGGCTTTACTTTTGGTTTTGCTGTCAGTTCAGTGTGGAATTAATAAACAGATTAATGATATCATCAAGTTATTTACAGATTGATGGTTCATTAGAGATTAAGGTGCCCCTGATCTACTAAATTCTAGTAAAGCCATTTCTTCAGGTGTAAAGTAGCAAAAATATATGGGGAAACATCCTACATTTACTAGGCATAAAGACAGAAGGTGTTCCTACTATGAAGGGCTTTGAGGAGAAGCTGTATGAGGCATGGCTGATGGCACTTGGTCTGTTCAGCCTGGAGAAGAGGACACTGAGGTCAGATGTCATGGCAGTCTACTGCTTTTTCATGAGGGGAAGAGGAGGGGCAGGCATTGATCTCTGCTCTCTGGTGCCCAGTGACAGAACCCGAGCAAAGAGCACGAAGCTGAGTCAGGAGAGGTTTAGGTTGGATATTAGGAAAAGGTTCTTCACCCAGAGGGTGGGTGGGCACTGGAACAGGCTCCCCAGGGAAGTGTTCACAGCACCAGCCTGAACAGAGCTCAAGGAATGTCTGGACAATACTCTTGGGCACATGATGGGATTCTTGGGATGTCCTGTGAAGGGCAAGCTGGATTTGATCCTGATGGATCCTTTCCAATTCAGCATATTCTGAAATTCTATGGTACCATCTGTAGCTATCTAGCACAGCATGAAGATGCTTTTAGGAGTTTGTATCTACAAAAAAACCAGTATAATGTAATATTGGAATGCTTGGCTGGAAAGCACTGACATTCGTATGCTGACCTATGTAAAACCAAAACTGGCATTGCAACAATGCACGTTACCAAATAACAGGGCCATATAAACAAATATGTACAATGAGAAACAATGCCAGTCTCAAGTATTCAGAAATCTCTAAACAGATAACAAAAGAAGTCACAGAAGTCACTTAAAAATTCAAAAGTTTTATCAAGGAAGAAATGTCCAGTTCTAATTCACTTCTAATTTGCTGCATGGTTTAGCAGAGTTTTTCAGCTTTTAGTGAAATCTGGAGTGCCAGAACTTCTAAAAAAAAAATTATAGGTTATACTCATATGAAGTTTCTTGTTTCTGTCACCTCATTTGAAAGTTTAGACAGCAGTATTCTGAGTTTTGCCATTAAACTGAGTCTTGTCAAATCAACATATTTAACCTAACCCGGTAGAATAATGCAGTGGAATCATTCTTTTTCAGCCTGAGGCTAGAAAACAAAATAAACTAACTCAGAAAAATTTTTAAAAAAAATTTTTAAAAAGAGGTTAATTTTCCCTCCCAACGAAGGAAAGGAAACCTCATTCTAACTTTTGATGTCCAGTTTATAATATCTCTCATTTCTTTCTGTACAAGACTCCTGAGACTGAAGTTTATTCAAACAGACAGAGCTTTTATCCAAACTCTTTTATTTATCTCAAATATTGCAACCTCCTACCTTGACAAATGCAGCCTTGCCCCACTGATCTCCACCCTGAATGATCCACCAAGAGAATTCTTCCGACTCATCTGCCCATGCTGCTTCACCTTTGCATAGTTTATGCTGGACACTCCTCTTACCTTCAGTGCATCAAACCTAAACCACTCACTCCAGCTGCTAAGGACACTTTGCTTGCCTATCAGCCTTCATTCATTGAAGAATATCTGCTGCCATTCACCAGCAGGTACATTCTTTGTCCTGATGCCTGCAAAACCAGAATGTGGGCTACTGATGTGTCTAATTCCAGCTTGCTGTGCTGACCAGTACTGTCTTCTTTCTTGGTACATAGAATCATAGATCCATTAAGGTTGGAAGAAACCTCTAAGACCATCCTGTATCATGCCATCTCACCTTTGAGGCAGGGATTTTCTCTCTATTGTAAATTATATTGGGTTTGGGTCCTATTCCATGTTAAAACTCCTAAGCATTACTACCACAGAAAAACATATGTAATAACAATAGTTAACCATTAAGGCTACTTAATGAGGACTTTCAGAATACAAAGTGATACAGCAATGTGATAATAGGCAATGCTCTATCCTTTACTGGAGACCAGTGTAGAATGCACTATACATATACCCTCACTCCAGCCCAGGGTGAGCATAAGCAGCTTCATGCAGTAATGCTTGTAAACCCTTGTAAATCCTTACAGAAGGTTCTGTAAGAACACAGAATTCTTGGTGCTTATTAAGACCACGTAGTAGTAGGAAGTTATTAGTTTTATGCCTTTTCTTTTCTGTCTAGAAATACCCATCCGTTCAGAGTGCAAGGCCAGGCAGACTGTACTGGGTCTCCCTGAGGAAGGCATGCACCTGAAACAGAGCCAAACTCTGCACAGCTGTTGTTTCTGTTCAGCAAACCCTAATTTTCCAAAAAGCGTAAATATACCACTTTAAAAAGCATAATATTGAATATAAATCCATAATGAGATTTTGATATTCAATTACTACCTAAATGCATATTTAGCGCTTATCCTCTAAAGCTTGAAGT
>VWPU01005982.1:0-46478 GCA_013398955.1 Callaeas wilsoni
GGCCGGGCCGCGCTGCCCGCTCCGCCCGCAGCTCCCGGGGCTCCGGCCGGGGCCGCAGGTGCGGCAGGACGGGGCGGCTGTGCCCGGCGGGCCCCGCGGACCCGGTGGGGATCAGGCAGCCCCCGCGTCTGGAAACTTTTTAGGAACTTGGAAGGTTGTCCGCCCTGGCCCCTGTCTGGGGAGAGCCGTCGCCGTGTGCCACCCGCGGCACCTGGCCCAAAACCTGGCGAGACTCTCAGGGCCGGAGCGGGAACCTCCTAAAAAACTCTTCCTAAAATTGCGTGGATTGCAATCCTACCTGTAGAGAGGTGCCGGGACCGCTGCCCTTGTGGAAGGAGAACTCTCCAGCCGGTTTTCTTCTGGCGTCTGCACAGAGTGCGGCTCTCTGCTGGTTTTTCTTAACTCTCAAATTATTCTTTAGCTCTGGTCTTGAATAAATATTGCTCATGTCAGAATGATTATGGTACTGTTGAGAGGCCTTGGTCGGGATTTTGATCCTTTTAGTTTGTTCTGAGATGGAGACTTTTTTTTTTTTAAACTTTTAAACTAACTAATGATTTGAGCATCCGGTTCGAGGGGTAACTTAGATGAATCGTACTAAGCGTTCAGCTTTTCAGCGTTTGTTTTAAGATGTCCTGAGCTAGTTAGCTGAAGTTTGAGTTTTCAGAAATGTTTAGAAGTGAAGAGATAAATCACTGGGCTGTCTAAAGTCATGATTAATGCGTTCATAATTAATTCAGTTACGGGCCCCCCCCCCCCCCATCCTCCCCCAGATTTACATCGAGGCAGCTCAATTGCATATGAAAAGCCTCTTCTGATTTTCATTTAGTAAGTTATTAGACTTTCAAACTGTTCTTGCTCCTTTTCTTCTCACTTTGCTGACACTCTCAACAATTGAAATGAAATTTTGGGGCAAGTGTCTCTGTGTACTTGCTTAGACACAAGTAATAAAGACAGCTTAGCGATAGAAAAGCCAGGAGCGTAAATAGCCGTTATTTTCTATCAAAGGTTAATTAGTTATCGTCTTTATATCTGCACATGTAAGTATAAGATGGGTAAAATTTTAAGGTGAAAGTGCACAGCAGCTCTGGAGGGTACTGTTACACATCGCCCCAGCTTAAGAAGAATATCTCTTTAAAATGTGTTGACATTTAATTGACCTTTGAAAGTTCGTTCTGTTAATCATACTCAAAGCACTAAAGCTATGGTTGACTGATCTGGTGCTCGTACATTCAGCCGTGCTCAGCATATAAATTCTGCAGCATAATTGCTACTTATTGAGCAAGAGTTTCTTTTCTTCTCCAAAAATGAGAAAGTTTTGCTTCGCCTCCGGCTGGGTGCTACGGGTAGAGTTGTGAATCCAAATGCTTTCCTGCCATCAGTTGTTGTGGCGGGTGTGGCCTCCAGCCAGGCAAGAAATTCCTTTGCTGAAACTGTGGTTTTTTCCTTCCTGAGGCCGCACATAGGGCAAGGTAACCTTGAAGGTTACTTCTGTATCTACTTTGAGTCAAAACGCAATAGGTCACTTTGCTTTTTATGTTTTAAGCTCTTCTATATGTCAGCTGTTGGAATGGAGAAGGCTGAGTTTAAAAGGGTTGATTAAAGAAGATAACTCCCCTCTCCCCTCCAAAAAACTTGGCTCTTAAAGTCAAACCTAATATACCCATGTTAAAATGCATGCTACCTTTTTATGGCTGTTGTCCATACCTTTGTTGTAACTCAAACTCATACAGATGCTGGGAATGGAAGCATTACTTATGAGCTCACTGTCAAAAGATCTGGGTAAAGATTAGTTTCTACTGGGTTCACTTTCTGGATAGATTTCCTCATGAGGTTAATATAGTTGGTAATAGTTTTTGTGTGTTGAGACCTCTTGTCATATCATGAATTTGTAAGTCTGTCTGTTGCCTCATGAGAAATGAGGGAAATACTAAGTATTAAATGCAGTGTCAGTGATTCCTAATACATCATTAGCTCTTTGCTGTTACCATTGAAAACTAATTAGTAGCTCTTATTCTTAGTCATAAATCTACTTACAAAGTTAGAGACCTGGAATTGCTGTTGTAGTTTTCTAAGCTATTTTGTCAATGCTGCTTTGTACTGGAATCCCCTTCCCCAACTGTGAAGATAGATGTGATGTTCAAGGTGCATTTGCAGCCAAGTAACTGCCCTGACACCGCGTTGGGTTGGGAGCTGTTACAGCCCACAGAGGGAGGGGTTGTCATCTGAGCAAGTATTTTCATCAGGGCTGTGTCCACCACCACACAAGTGCTTTGAAAACTAAAAAGTGATCCTGTGGTCGACTTTTGTTTATTTTAGTAGAAAAGATACAAGTGCCACACGTGATTCATTTCACTGATTCTTTAGAAAGCTGAGTGCAGATAAATGTGCCAAGAGCATGTCTGTACTTTCTGTACAGTTGACAGAAGGAGGAGGCAAAACATCCAGGGTAGCTTAAGGGCTGGAGTGTGCAGATGCCTGACCTGTAGCTGCCCTGATACCTGTAGCCCAGAGTTGGCACCTACTTTGTCTGTGGGACTTGTAGGAAAAGGCCATGCAAGGTGTCCTTTGTCACCTCAGAGGACAACGGTCAGAGAACCTCAGGGACCCGCAGGACATGTAGAGAGAGATCTGCTCTGCAGCTTAGCTTTTAGAGAGGCTTACGTCTTAGGTCCAGCTAGGTGAAGGTGTCAATCCATTTGTTGTTTGCAGTTGCAAACACTGTCCTGGAATGAGATGCCTGAGCAGGGTTCCGTTTTCCAAAGGGGTCATCTTACTGATTTGGGGGAGTGATTTGAATGTGGTGGCTCTCCTGGGCAGCAGAAGCTCCTGGACTGAGACTCTCCTGTTCAAAGCAGTGGTGAAAGCGTGGATGGCATCACCACATGGGCACAGGCATTTAACTGGGGGAGTGAAAGCCAAGTTTTGAGTTGTGGCTGAGACAGGCCTAGAGGGGGATTTAAACCTGAACTCTTCTTGTCATAGTGTTTGTATTGTACAAAAAGGTTTCTGGTGCAGCCGGTGTATTCCCAAACTCCTTATTTTATTGTTGAGATAAAGGACAGATCTGGAAGTTGCACATTCTTGCGTTTCAGCAGTTGAGGAGTGACAGAGTGAGCAGGGGATTTGAGAACCATGTGGTGGTTTGAATGTGCAGTATTGGTTCAGTCAATGTTATGAAGGCCTCAGTGTACCCGCTGGCAGGAAGCTGTATGCTCGGAGGGTAGTAGCAGCCAAGAATGGATGATTAAAGTTTTAATGCTATCTAAAACTTTATCAGGCACCTAAGCCCTTGAGGGTTAAGAGGGAGAGTCTTATGAAGGTGATGGTTGATGTTCTTTCTATCTGCATTCCTAGATTACTCTGAGGAGGATAATGTGAAGTCATTCTCTAAAGATTATGGCATTGCGTGAAAGGAATGTAGCACTGGGCCATAAATTAACAGGAACAGGAAAAGCTCATTCTCAACTCCAGTTTATTAACTCAGCCATTTGCATAAGTAATCCTTTGCACCGTAAACTTGTATTGTATAAATATACCTTTTACAATAGCAGCCTACCACAGCAAATTGATTTTTGTGCAGAAAAGTTTCCCCTTCTCTTTTAAATTCAGGTGTGTGGAAAATAAGCTTTACATTATTCTGTAAGACTGCTTCTGCCTATGACACTTCATGTTGAATAAAACACATGGTAATATGTTCTTGATCAGTGTTAGATCCACAGATGCTTTTCCTCTGTAACCATTTGAAATTTTAGAAGCATGTGTTGAAGTGCATATGTAGACGGGTTTAGTTGCATTTTAACATACTCGGCCAGTCAAGGTGAGCCCAAGCCATCGTAATGTGACATGCTTGACATAATCCCAAGGGGATTAGTTGTTAAGACATTTGAAAAATAAAGTCAGGTCTTGCTTTAGTCATTTTCCTAAATGACACATGTTCTAAATTAAAGCTTTTGCAGCAAGTTGATTATAAACTTTCTATGAGTCTAAGCAACTGAGAGCTGTTCTTGGAGCTGTCAAGAGATGTACTCATAGCTCTAATTTTCAGCTGACTACAAAATCTATATTTATCCCCCAGGGATTTTCTTTGCTATTGACCATCAGAAAAGTGGGAGGTTTTTAATAGGAAAAGGTTTAAAATGTGTCCTGTTTATTTTTCTGTTCCTTTTCTGTAATCTCTGGGCAGTTATTTCTACTATCAGGAGTAGAATGCAGTTATACAATTTGCTTGCATCTGTGGAAGGCTCTGTGGGGGCAGCATTTAGAGTAACTCTTTGTGACTTAAACTGAAAACTTTGGGGTGAAGGTGATGAAGAAAGATAATTCCAAGTTCCCAATGCTGGAAGTTAACAGTAGGGGTTTCTTCTCACTTCGTGCCCTTCTCCTACCTGTCGTTTCTCACATGCAGCTCTATTTTAGCTGTTCCAGAAGAGCTCACTCTGTCTTTTCCTCTTGCAGAACTTTCTAGTGTGTGCATTCTTCGGCATGTCAGTGTTGATTGCTGTGTAGTAGTTTTTTAAGCACTTTGAAGCTTCCACAGTGTCTTAGCTAGGGTATTTATGCTGGTAAGCCCTCTCTTCTTTGCTTCACTGGTCAGTCTAATGCTTTCTCCTTGCTTTGTAGGAGTGAATTGTGCCTTTCTTTTAACTTGGTGGGTGTTTTTTTAATCATGTGCTTATTAGTCTCTTGTAGCTTCTGCTTCTGAAAAGTTGGGAGGAAAGACCTTTTCATGGTGATGAGGATACAGGTTAACATTAACAAGATTCAGGTTCATGGCCCTGTCAGTATGATGTCAGCATTTTATCTGATAGGTCAGAGTGTTTAATTCCAAACTGTGGGAAGAAGCAAGTGTTTAACTACTGATGTTCAGCCTCATTCTTTTCCCTCATTTCATAAGCCTGGTCACACCCAAGAAAAGGGGAGGCTGTTGGAAATAAATGAAGAATGAGACTTGAGTAGCTATATTGCCCCATTCGGTATGTATGCAAAGGTTAGTGCATTTGCTGCACATGAACTCTAGTTTTGTTCTTTAAATGTTGCTGTTATGTTTTACTTGTGTAGTGTTATGAACAAACAAGCATTTTCTAAATTACTTTAGAACATGGTATTCTTAATAAAATTGCTTTCTGCACACTTCTGGTGGATGTTTTGCTTCACGTAGTACCCAGTAGTTCTCTTTCGTCTAGAACTAATTTCTGGTAATGTTCAAGTACCTTTGGGACAAGAGTAATCAATGCATTGCACAACCTCATAGGTAAGAATGTGTAAGCTGAAACCTTGCAGACTCTTCTGCAGCATCTGGGACTTGTGCAGTTCACTGTGGAGCACATTAAGTTACAATAGTGTTGTGGTCAGAGGCTGTATTTGTTTTGATCTGCTGGAGATGAAGGACAAATGTTAGGATTGTGCTAATTATTTTGAGAATCTTTATGTCTCAGTTGTGTGTTTGAGCTCTAAATGAGGGAAGGAGTGATGGAAAGTAAAAAATGGCCTTCCCTGTATTTGCAGGGAATTTGAGATGGGTGCAGTGTCCTACCTATAGGCAAGCAAAACTGATCCCTGCATTAACAACTTGATCCTCAAATTGGAAATATGAGGGTAGACTTGCAGCATGTAAGGTGTGAGTCACTGGACCAACACAGGGATTGGATTTAAAATCCCTGCTTTTCTCAAGAGTACAGCAGGGTATAAAATAGCTCCCCAGGGATGTGACTTAAGCACAAATTATGTGTCCTGAATAAAGGAAATACGAAATGTGAGTTAGGAGACAGTTTGCAAAATACGGGATGAAAGTGTTCTAGAAATTCTTGGAGGATGTTGGGGCAGAATTTTGTGTGGTTCTGGTCAGCCCAACATATGTCTGCTCATGTGTGCAGGGATCTCAGGTATGTGCCATGCCTGTAATGTGTCCCCTGTGCCAGAGGCTTATCACTGCAGCTGTATTTTGCCTTTGAAATGGACAGTGCAGCTGAATGAGTTGTGTGCTGTAGGTATTTTGTTCACACCGTTAAAGCTAAGTAAATGTTCTTTGCTAAGCTTGGGATATGTTATGTTGTGTTATGTTGTGTTATGTTGTGTTATGTTGTGTTATGTTGTGTTATGTTGTGTTATGTTGTGTTATGTTGTGTTATGTTGTGTTATGTTGTGTTATGTTGTGTTATGTTGTGTTATGTTGTGTTATGTTGTGTTATGTTGTGTTATGTTGTGTTATGTTGTGTTATGTTGTGTTATGTTGTGTTATGTTGTGTTATGTTGTGTTATGTTGTGTTATGTTGTGTTATGTTGTGTTATGTTGTGTTATGTTGTGTTATGTTGTGTTATGTTGTGTTATGTTGTGTTATGTTGTGTTATGTTGTGTTATGTTGTGTTATGTTGTGTTATGTTGTGTTATGTTGTGTTATGTTGTGTTATGTTGTGTTATGTTGTGTTATGTTGTGTTATGTTGTGTTATGTTGTGTTATGTTGTGTTATGTTGTGTTATGTTGTGTTANGTTGTGTTATGTTGTGTTATATTGTGTTATGTTGTGTTATGTTGTGTTATGTTGTGTTATGTTGTGTTATGTTGTGTTATGTTGTGTTATGTTGTGTTATGTTGTGTTATGTTGTGTTATGTTGTGTTATGTTGTGTTATGTTGTGTTATGTTGTGTTATGTTGTGTTATGTTATGTTATGCTCCCTTGGACAGTGCTTCTCCCATAAAACTATGAGAAGTTACTACCATTGGAGACTGTTTTCTGGTCTAATATATGCTCTTTATTTCTGTGCTGACCCAATACATGGTCTTTGTATTTATCCGACATGGGAAGCCACAGACTCAATGGTTCTGCACTGGGCGGTGGCACAGCGATGAATAGTTAGGCACAGTTGCAGGCCGGACGCTGCGCTGCTCGTGGAACAGCAGCTGGCACAGCACTGGGCTCTGCCGACAAGGAGGGAGAAATGCTTCCAACCCCCTGGGTGTCGCCCACTTCTCCCAGCTGGTACCAAAGGACAGTTGAAGCTGTTGCATCTTCCTTTCTGGCCGCTACTTAAGGTTTGCAGGCTTCACAGCGATTCCCTCGTGACATTGAAATGGAGAGGAGTAAACAACACTGTACTGTTCGCTGATGCTATAGCAGAGCATAAATAGTGCTCATACTCCTCTTTAGACTTCACTTGTTGCTGCAGCTGGTTGGTGGAGATGTGTTTATCAAAGTCATCTTTGTTTCATGTGGCACATCCAGAATGGGTTCAAGTACCTTCAAGTCAGGCGTGCAAATTGATAAATAATATGTTTTGAGTATAAATATTTCAGTTAATAAGTGCTACGTCCTGCGCTTCTTTTGCTTTTGTTGTGTGCTCATAACTTAGATTTCAGAACTGTCATGTGTGGGTTCTCCCTCTACTTTAGGTTGGCTTACTTTACTTCTCCTTATTGTGTTCTTTATATGCTCTTCTCAATCTCTGTTTCTTTGGGTTTTGCCTAATATTGTAGTTCTGTCTTGTGTATCTGTTTGTTCATCCATCTTCACAGGGGTTCTCTATGTCCTTCTTCCTCTAGAATGACTGCATGAATAAATTCTTCCCCATCTTAAAGACTCTGGGGATTTTGCTTTTCTGAAATGATGTTAAATTTGAGATCGATTGTGTGGCTGGTTTTGATTGTGTAATCTGCACATTTCTTAATATAATAAATGAGAAGTCATTATGCCTACCTCTCGTGGGAAATTTAAATTCTTCAGTGTTGGTTCTGAATACTTATGCTGCCTTAGCAGTTAACCTTTATCTACACTAATTGAGAGACAGCTGCATTCGGGAGTAATGTGCCACTTTAAACACATTCTAAGTTTTAAATGACAGTACCAGAGAAGGACACATTTGTAATAATGGTTGTTAAAAGCTATCTGACTTCTTGCAGACAGTCCTAATAATGAGAACTATGTGATCTGCACTGCTGAACTTCTGGAATTAAAATAACTTCTGTTCATGTATGTGATACAGATTCCTGGAAATCTGAGGAGCAGTCTTTGGCGGATGAAGAATGTAATTCTCCCCGGAGGTGTGGGTATCTCTTATGAAGAGGAGTGAAGTAGGATCAGCTGATATCCAAGGAGTAAGTTCTTGGGCTTTTTTCACCAGATAGATTGCTAGTGAGGTGCACTGTCGTATTAATTCACTTGGATGGATTAGAAGCTGATTCAAATCCTTAATGATTAGACATTGAGGAGAGAATTTTGGGAAGAGGCTTAAGAAAACTAGGCACTACATGTTGCTCATGATTTTACCAAGAGTTTTGACATCTCGTTCTCAAACGTTTGGATGTTTTGTGCATAGTTTGGTGCATAGTTTCAACTGCTTGTCTGCAACTGCCTGCTTAGTGCAGGGGGAGCCTGCTGCTTCAGGCATTTTAGAGCTCAAATGCAGTCGGAAGAACTGGATTCATCTGCAACAGTTGGAGATACTCATACTGTATCATAACAGCTGTGAACTTGAGTTCATATAAGTAATGTGTGCTTAATCTTCCTCTGCTGTCAGTGACAGGAAGAGGAATAATATTTTCCCATATTTAAAGATGATCTTAAAGTTTTTGACAAGCAAATTTGAAAACATAAACTACAAAGCAACTTAGGAAATAATTGCCATGAGTTAAGTTTTTGCAAATTCTATGAAGCTTTTAATTTGCATTTTCATCTGTTGATATTCCAGTGTTAATCTGATATGATTAAAAACTAATTTACTTGTCTGAGTTACCCTATCACTTCATCTATATGGAAGGTAACAGAAAAGGTAGAGGCCCTGTTTTTTAATTCTAGGAGCACTTGGCAAGTTTTGGTTTAGTTGCCTTATTTGTTTTTGTAGTTCTTTCTTTGTCACCAGTAGTCCATTCATCTGACTTAGAAGTTTCAGGGGAATGAGAGAAAAGCAGTGGAAAGTTTTTGGGTTTTTTTTTTCACTGAACCAGGTTTAAGTGCTACCAGTTTGCCCCTTTCTCCTTCTGGGACATGAACTATAAATTCATGAAGACATTGAAAAGTTAGAATGTTGTTCCTTTTGTCGTACCTGTATTTGTTCAGGTATATTTCACCTTATCAAGATCAGCATGTATCAAGCCCTGTTGATTGCTGTTTGAGTCTTGGATACTTTCTTACTAAACACCTCTGTAAGAATACTTTACAAATTAAATATCAGAGTGGTAAAGACAACTCATTGCCTTCTCCTGCGTAACAGTCCATAATGTGTGACAAAGTGCCTCACAGTTTTAGATTGACCTTGTTTTGACTTTCATACAGATAAAATCTGTTTGTGTTTTTAAAATGGAAAAGTAGCCATATATGGAGTGGAATTGCATATTGTTGCTGATATAGTGTCCTTCATCTAATTAATTCCATTTATAGCCTCCCTACATTTTCCTGCTTTAAGGTGTAGATATTAGGTCAGTATATTTACAAACAAAATTATAATTTTAGTGTCGTGAGTAGATGTAATTAGGCTGAAATACTTTCGTTCTGCAATCTGTGTTTTGCATTTGAGGGATTTTTTGTTGGCTTTTTTTGTTACTATCTATGCATATTGTTTTACAAGGTGATTTAAGTGTATTTTTTAGCTGGCTTGATAATTAAGATGGAACTTGCCAAGAGAGGAACTCTTTTCCTTTTTTCCCAAAGTATTGTTATAGTAAATATATTTTCGTACTGTCCTATTCTTCAGTAGACCTCACACAGGAATGGCCATTACCTCCTCATATTGCCAACTTTGTGAAAAGTTGGGGACCTTACTGAGAGTTTCATAGCTTGCCATGGTAGCTGTCCTAAGGAGAGGGTGAGTGGATCCTGTGGCTCTAGTGTGGTATATAGATGCCAAGTGCTAGGAATTCCTGGAATGTAGAGTTGTGCAGCACTGATAAAGTTTGCTTTGTTTCCTTAGTGACTTGACCCATTGAGAAAATGTGATTCCCTAGGAAGCTTTAGTAGCTCAAAGTTTATACTGAATAAAGAGAAAGGCCCCAGCATAATTCTGCTTGTTTTCACCTGCTGCCTGAAAGATTAATTTTCTTAACCTTAGTATAGAAAATATAACCCTGAGTTTTGAAATTGATTATAATTATAGAGATCCTTCACACTTATCAGTTTGAGTAAATACGCCACAGGCTTCTGCGTTCCAGCTACAGTCTTTTCATAACGTACTCGATTTACAGTGTGGTAATTTCATTTGGAGGTAAGAAAGTTTCAAGGAAAAACACCTTCTAATTAGAGTGATATAATCACTCTGCTTGCCTGCTGTGGTTTCATATGACTTCAGAAAAATAGTTGAGTGATTAATCTTTAATTTTCCCCATCATTAACTTAATAAGGAAATGGGAGATAAAACAAAAAACAAACAGCAGAACTGTACAACCAAGACGTTGTTATGCCAAATCTTTTTGGCTTTTTCATTTGGTGAGAAATGCCATTCTGCCAACTCTCCGTGAAGTGTAGCAGCAACTGGTTAGCTCAGATAATTTGTAGAAATCTTGTAGCAGGTCTGAACTTTATTGAAGCCTTTGCAGAGCTTGCTATACAACTTCTTGCCTCTTCCCCACAGTCCCCTGTGGGCTGGGTGGTGGGGTTTTATCGATGGTTTTATTTAGAAGCAAATATTGCATAAGCTAACTTCTAATATCATATAATTTCCTTGCACCCACTTTTCTGAGGGGAAGGAAGCCATCCCAGACACTTTAGTGAAATAGCCTTCGGAAGGGTTTGGTTCTATTTTTGTGCCGGTTACTATCTTTAGTTGCTGTGCTGATAAGTGAACTTTGTTGTAGAGTAATGCAGTTTTTGTATGAATGTGACAGGATTGCTCAAGTCTCTTGGAGAACAAAAACAAATACAACAGTGGAAGCAAGTTGCTCTTTTTGTCTGTCTTTATTTAATTCTTACTGGGTGTAAAAGAGGCAACATAATACTAGAAGTGTAACGCTTGAATAGAAAATACGCCTGGCTGTTTGCAAGTGTTCCTCTGGAAGTTGTACTTTATTTCATTAGTAAATACTATAAAAACAGTCCCGTGTACATCTGCGGGCAGCAACACAGCAACAGAAGTTGTAGTGATCTTAACTAACTTGCTTGGAGGCTTCTGCATGTTAATAATATAAAATAAACAGCCGAGGAATGTGTATTGCTGTTGACAGTGAGCGACTGTAAACATCCTCGACTGGAAGCTGTGAAGCAGCAGATGGGGCTTTCAGTCGGATGTTTGCAGCTGCCAACTGCCACAGACGTCAAGAAATGTTTGACACCTAAAACGTAGCTGTCTGTTTAAAACTTTCATTTCATTTATCACAGGCATACGAATTAGGCCAAACTTTTCTACATACTGCTTAATCTTTCTTGTAATGTCTGTGTCTTAATATCTAGAAATCATCCAATCTCTGATAGGAAGAATCAAAAACGGAATCAGTTTTCAGAATTGCTTGTTTGTACAGGTTGCTTGGCTTTCTTTTTAGACTCCGCTAGAAAGTTTTCACAAGATTATTTCACATCTTTATCTCTGCAGTGGTTCATTTAGAATTTGAAATCCTAAGCCTTATAGGAAATAATCACTTAAAGGACTTCTGGAAACTAGAAATTCACCATTAAGAGAAACTGTGAGGGGGGGAAAAAAAAGTGTGAAAAATTTATTTTTTTCTGGAAGAGGCCCAACCCTGAAAAATGATGGGGAGGTCAGGGAGATTTTATGTGTCCAGGTTCACCTCTGACGTATCATAGCATCTCAGCTGCTTGAGGTTCAGTGATCTTCCCCTTCACCCTCCCTTGGGGAAAAAAAAAAAAAAGGAGGAAGTGCTAAAAGTTGATTCATACTTTTCATACTTTTCTAGAAGTCAGTTGAGGCAATTTCAAGATTCCAGTCCTGCCAACTAATTATATGTGTGGGTGGACTTTGTTGCTAAAATACGACCCTATGACAGAGAGAACAATTTATGTGATTGGGACACTACTTAAGGGTGATGGCTGTCATACCAGAAAAAGGGCAGTGAGGCTGTAGCACATAACTGATTTAAGTTGATACTGAAAGCACTAGTGTATTCCTTCTTGAGAGAACATAGAGAAGATATGCATCTGCTTGGTACATGTGTTAAATATCTATGCTTTTGGTAAAGCGAGTTGTGTTGTTAATTCATTTTTTCTTGCTGTCAGTATCCTTTTTTTCTCAAATATGTTTGTATGCATGTTGTATAAAAGTATGAGAGGACATAATCTAAACATTAATCTGTCCCTTTACATTTCACAAAAGATACAGGTACCCTAAGACTTTCTGGACTTTCTGACTTTTTTCGTAAAGGAGCTGATGTTCTGTTCAGAGTTCTTACAAAATATTATTGTCATGTAGGTAGGTAAAACAGTATCTGCAATGTCAAAATCCCCATATTTTGTATTTGGGAAACTTCGCTGCTCTGTGTTTTGCAAATAGCATTCAGTGAAGATTTGTATACTTGTCAGGTTCAAATTATATTGTATTTCAGTATTGCTTGAAGGTCCTGTTAGGTAAGATGTGTACATCATCTTGTACACTTATTGTTCATAGTAAGATATGAGGTCTCCCAAAAAGGATTTACAGTCTGATTCAAGACCAGTGGCATCAAAGTGGAATTTAGATGATGTGGGCAGGGGTCACAGGGGAAGAGCGAGAGGAAGAGGGCAGAGGGACGGGCATTTGTAGTGGCTCTGAGTTGCTTGCTAATTAAAATATAGGAAGACAGAAGACATATCTTCTTAGCCAGTTATTTATCTGGCTGTAAATATCTTGAAAGATGATGGTTTAGATGGATATTATATGGATTTGAAATAAGGACAGACACTGATGAAGCTGTGATTTTAGGTTGATGATTTTTTTCTCTGCAGATGGAGCAGGTGAAATGGACAGAGGTTTCCAGAAGCCTTTTTTTACAGATCTAAGTGACTCTGAAAAGCTTGTAGTGAACTCAGAAAAAGAAAATTCAACAAATACAGCATTTGACTTAAAATAATTGCAAATTTAATTCAGGGCCAAAGTAGTTGTTCAGGTTATGGCTTACATGGGTTGTAGCTGAATTTTTGGTATTTATGGCAAAAGACAAATGGGAATTCTGGGCAACAGTCAGGTTACGTTTGTGAATAATAGAGGTGGATATTACTGTTGACAAAGTAGAACAGTAATGAACAGAGTTGTGGTTTAACAAATAGCAAGTGCTTGAAGAAGTCTTTCTGGGCTTAAAACTGGCTTTATTGACAACCACGAGAACTTTCTAAGTGACCTTGTAATGAAATTTATGAGACTTGGATACACTTGAGAAATGCCATCTAGGCAGAGGATTCTTGACATAATCTCCTCATCTGGAAAGCTTCACAATAGTTTTGAAGAGGATTGAGCAATAGGAAAGGACTTGCATAGGCAGAGTATTTAATATCAAAAGCATTAAGTACCTCCTGTGAAGATTTACATATTGATAATATTTGTGCTTTGGCAGGAAATTCTTTCAATACCCATTCTATTACTCTTCTTCCTGAATTACGTACCGTCTCAAAGTTCAGCGTGTTTCCTCTTGGAAAATGTAGTAGTATGTTGGGACTGTTTTCTTCAGCCTCTCATCTCACTACACGCACATGAATTTTCTTTGTGAAAAACAGATTCAGACATGTAACCTACTCTTCTGCCAACTACCTCTTAAAAACTGCTAGGGCCACACTTCAGAAGAATGTATGGTGGTTTGACCCTGTTTGGATGCCAGGCACCCATGAAAGCCACTCTATCACCACCTTCCACAGCTGGATGGGCAAAGAAAATAAAACAAAAGGTTCATGAGTTGAAATAGGGACAGAAAGAGATCACTCACCAAATATTGTCAAAGGCAAAACAGACTTGACTTGAGGATATTAACTGAATTTTTTACCATTCAAAATTAGAGCAGAATAAAGAGAAGTAAAACAAACCTTAAAAGCACCTTTCCCCCACTCTTCTCTCCTTCCCAGGCTCTACCTCCTCCCCCACAGTGGCAAAGGGAGATGGAGAATGGTGGCTATGATCAGTTCATCACAGATTGTTCCTGATGGTGCTCAGGGAGAGGAGTCTTTCCCCTGCTCGAGGGTGGGATGCCTCCCTTGGGAGACAGTTCTCCGTGAACTTCTCCAATGTGAATCCTTCCCATGGACTAAAGTTCTTCATTAACTGCTCCAGCATGGGTCACTCTTCCACAGGGTACAGTCCTTCCGGCACAGCCTGATCCAGTGTGGATCCCCCACAGGGTCACAAGTCCTGCTAGGAAACCTGCTTCAGCATGGGCTCCTCTCTCCATGGGTCTGTGTGTCCCTGCCAGGAGCCTGCTCCAGCACAGACTTCCAGCAGGGTCACAGCATCTTTTGGGCTTCCGTCTGCTCAGGTGTGGGTCTCCTCCATGGGCTGCAGGTGGATCTCTGCATCCCCATAGAGTGGAGGGGAATCTCTACTCCAGTGCCTAGAGCACCTCCTCCCTCTCCTTCTCCACTGATCTTGGTGTTTGCATGGTGTTCTTCTCACATATTCTCACTCCTCTCTTCTTTGAGCAAAATTAGTTTTGCACAGTAACTTTTTTTCCTTCTTAAATATGTTATAATGGGGCACTACTACCTTCTCAGACTGGCTTGGTCTTGGCCAGCAGCGGGTCTGTCTCACAGCTGGCTGTCATTGGCTCTGCCAGACATGGGGAAAGCCTCTGGCAGCTTCTCACAGAAGCCACCCCTGTAGTCTCCACTGCTACCAAAACCTGGCCATGCAAACCCAATACAGGAGTGTTAGAGCAGTGGCCCTTATTTTCCGACTGAAATTGCAGCTGTCTGCTAGCTTTGTCTTACCTTAAATATTGGTGTATGTTGTCTTACCTGGTACTTTTTGAGGTCACTGTCTCCCTGAGGAGGCAGGGTGTTGTTTTCAGGCCCTGGCTTTCAGATTTGGGCAGGTCAAGTCAAGCCCTCTTCACTCATCTACTGAATTAACAATGTATTCTTAAAAAGCTTCTTCGCTCCCCAGCCCTGTTTGAAAGAGAAGAACAGGTCTTGTCTGAGGGGTCTTGGCTTTCACTCTGCGGAAGTTGTGTCTGCCAGCCAGGAAGGAGAGAAGTAAAAAAGGAAAGTCAACCAGTGCTATTTACATTTGCATGCTGTTTATGGAAATCATCTTTAAAATGACAGGGCAACTGTTGCACTTGCTATGAAGAAAACACAGGTGATGATGTGAATGGAAAGCTTTTGGTACTGAGCTGCTATTCCTACTCAAGCTGCACTCAAAACCATATATTGTTCACACGTGTGCTCTAACTCTTTGCTTGAAAAGTGAGTGTTTAATCACCATGTTTCTTGAGAAGTTCTCTTTGTTAATTATATGTGAAATAGGCATTAAAGAATGTGCTTGTTTTGTTTAGAAATAGAATAAAAGAAGATGAACTAATCCTGTATCACTAAAAAAATCTGAATTAGAAAAGATGATTTTTTTTGAGTTGGAGTGAATTGAGTTGAATTTGGCATATAGCTTTTTTCCCTTTAAGCAGTAATTTATAGATCATGAACTCAATTTTTTTTATATTGACGTATACAGACTGTTTTGGTTTTTTTCTAAAGCTTCAAATAGTTATTATGAAAGAAGTAAATGAACAAAGGATATGGGAAGGAAGCCACGTGCCATGCAGTGACATAGTGTTTTTCCAGATGATCGCTTGAGGCATCTTTTTAGCTGTGGATGTCAACGTAGCTGCTTTTATTTAACAATACATCTCTTAATTTAATAGGGATAGCCAGCATGTTCCTCCAGTTCAGGCTTCCTGTTATTGGCACTTGGATTTTTCTTGTGAATAAATTGGAAATACTTTCTGTAACGTCGTCTTGTGTTGCTGAAGTATTTTTTCTTCCCCCCTTCCTTGTACGTCCTTTGATTAAACACATACCTCCTTTCATAGAACAGAGCGTAGAAAATTAATTCAAGAACTTCTGCCTGTAGCAAGGCAAGACTGTCAGTGGAAGAGAGGGATATTGCTCAGAGCGGCTTTTTTGCAATCTCCTTTGGGCATCTAGGTGTATTTCAGTCAGTAGGAGGTCTTTGAGCATCGACCTGGAGCAGCTCTGAGCCATTCTGTCTTCTTCATTGCACTCCTTTTGTAACTCTTCTTGTGTAAGGACAGAGGACTTGCTCTTAGCTCTCCAGGATGCTGTGCAGAGATCTCTTGTCTCTTTGCTTTCACCATATCACTCATCTCTTTGCCTTTCCTTGACTTGCCTTTATTCATTAGATGCAACTTAAACTGCTTGCTTTTGTCTTCATCACAGCCTATATGTGAAAAAAGTCCCACATCCAGTTGTTCTGTAGTGCCATTATTCTCCATTATGGACCTGAACTTTTTCAATCCGTTTCAATCCTTTTTCCTCAGTCTCAGAAATAAAAGGTTAATCAGTCAACAACCTTTTTAACTACTTTATTGTAGTAAAAGCTTTGGGAAGTTTGTGCACTCTGCTGAACACCATAGGCTGTTAAGAGACGTTCTTACAGTAATGTTTGTAGTACTCTTTTTCCTCTTGCCCTCCTCACCTTCTGTATACTTAGAGAATAGGATTCATATTTTCATATTGCAGTGTTGACTTCGCAGAGTTGATAGCTGCATTTCTGATGGGTGCTGCTATTTCTGGGGAAGCTGTATGCTTTGTTCTGTGCAGAATGGTGAAAACATTTTACTTCTTCCACCATTCTGTGTAACAACTTGTATATCCCTTAATGTCCCTTTATATATATTTTTGTACATTTGTGCTTGAAACTAATTGTATAAAGAAGTTCGACTGTACAAAGCCGATATACTCTGCCTTCTATTTTTATTAGAGTGTGTGTACATAAGTGTATACACACACACATACCTGTATCAGGGAAGAAGGAGAAGAAAGAGGCAATGGAAGCTGTGCAAATGGCTTGGGTTTTTTTCTACCCATTGCCTAGCTGTGCATGCTGTGCAGAGTAAAGCAGCCTTATGTTCTAGAATTTCTTAATACAATTAGTTGCTAGCATTCTGCCTGTAGCTGATGACATTATTCAATGGAATATGTGCTTATCTGAAGCTCTTGCTCAGAAATTAGTGCTTTTTAAAAAAAAGCAGCTGAATACTTAGTCTACCTGCATTAGGTACAAATGCTGCTGTTCCTTTAGAGCAAGGATCTTACTGGCGTGTCAGCAATTTAATTTATGGAGGCTAGAATGATCTGTGAAGTTCCTCTATTTTCATTGGTGAAAGCTATGCAACCTTAAGGCCTTTCTAGATATATGATGTGATTCTGGGATTCATAGCAGTGATTAATTCTATAACTATAAATGTTCCTCATCAACATCCTGAAATGTTTTCAAAACATACAGGGTTTTTGACAGCTAAAGCTAAACAGTGATGACATGGGAGAAAGCCTGTGTGAGACACATTCACTTGCTATCTCCTTGAAATCATCCCTGCTATGAGGGGTTTTGGTCTGTCGTTTGAGTAGTGATGTCCCTTAAGACACTCCAGCCAGTAATTGGAGCTTCTGTGTAATGCATGGGAAGCAGTGAAAGCAAGGAAGCTGGCTTAGGTCCTAGATTTACAGGGCAAGGGCAAGACTCAACTAGGAGCAGAAGGAAGAGCGTATAAAGCAACACTCACATGGCTCTTCAGAGCTGGCACGATGTCCTGTCTGCTAAATCTTCTCCAGCTCTTCTTGGAAAAACTTGCATGTACAGAAGCATCTTCACAAATACTTGAAAGACACAGGTCAGACTGATTTGAAATGCCCATATATATTCTGCAGAGCTTGTTAGATGAGGCCCAGGGCTATGACCCTGCAGATGTACAGTTCTGAGCAAAGGTGGCAGCCATTTGACAGGTCAGTAATACAGGTGAATCAGTGAAGTACCTCAGAAATGCTTATTTTACGAATACAGAAGCTTCTCCACAAAGAAACTAACAGGAATTACTAACATTCTGAAAATAAATTTGGTTGTGTCTTAAGGTGGAAAACCACTAGAAATATAATTTCTCTGTCCTACAGTGGGTTAGTGTGGTTATCATTACCTTTGAATACTCTGTGGGGATCCTAATTGTTCATGAAAGTTGTTAGGAAAACCTATGATAAGCATTCATATTACTGAACTTAATACAGCTGTGCTGTAGTTAAATGTATCTGAGCTGCACTGTTCTAGGCTTACATTAATGAATAAGGAGAGGCCCTTTTACATGACAATTTTATATGTTTTATTTTAGATATGTATTTAGGAATGGGATGACTTGTCCCCAGTTGCCCTGCTTGTTTCTCTCCTTTAGATTCAGAGTCAGTCTAGGATAACTACCTCAGGTATATGAATCTTTGCTCATAGAAGTCCGTTTGTAGTCAGATGAATTCAATATTTTTTCCTCAAAGGAAGAAATTCAAAAGGTAGAAAGCTTTTGAACAACACAAGGGGAAAGATGAAATACAAACTGAAAAAGTGTAGCACTTTTGAATGGCTTACAAAAATCTTACTAGTTGTGGAAGAATCCACAATCAAGGGAAGTAGCAAAGATAAAATGTCTGAGAATAGGGGTGGAAACGGTGCTTAAAAATATTCTTTCCCTTCCTCCTGCCACAAGAAATCCCTAAATAGATGTCTCTCAGCTTTTATTCCATGAATATAAATTAGCAGATAATGAACCAATGTATAAAATTAGTAAGAAAATGTCACGGATGGAGGGAGGACATCTGGACAGTCAGAGAAAGAAAGATTTTTGTTAGACACAAAAGGATTTAAATGTTGGTGCTCATGATCAGGTAGAAGTCAAAATTATATAGTAGCGCTTAAAGACAATACTCTATAGATTTGTCAGGCTTGTGATTAAAAAGCTGGGGCGTAGTCAGATACAAATGTTGATGGCATTCTTTCAGCTTTAGCAAGCCAGGGGGATGTTTAACAACAGCTTTTAAAATAGGACATAGCTTAGAAGATGCCAATAACTTGTATCAAGGAATTGGAGAGAAGTAATATAAAAAACTGTGGATTGCTAATCTAAAATTAGTGTACTCCAGATTACAGATGGAAACTAAATTGTGCCAGGCTTAACTGGATGAGTAGAGTTTAGGACTGCTTAAAGACCGTCAGCTTGACATGGTTTTGGACAGAAATACTGAACTAGGACTTGGACCAAAGTAGGTAAGTTGAGTAGATCCTACCAGGAAGTGGAACTCACTTGTTACATTGTCTTTTTATTTTATTTCATGTTAAATCAGGCAGATTGATAGCCTCATACAAACGCTAGCCTTTATGATATATTCCACGATACTGGATTTGGCAGCCCAAACATCCTGATAGAAAAACTTGAAATAGTAATAAGTCTGTATATGATGTATCTGAGGGATTATAATTTAGTGAACAGATTTAAAACTATCGATGAAGAATAGGCACTGAGTGGTATGTTTCCCTGCAGTGGAGAGTGGTAGGCTTTGATTCTTTATTGTCTCTTGGTTTGGGTTTTTCTCTAGAGAAATCCTCAGGTACTCCTGTTAGCTTGCAAGTGAATTAAATATTGGAAAGGTACAGTGAAGATGAGAACGGGTCATATGGTAGTGTGCTGTGGTACCGTTCACCTTGAATGCAATCAAAATACATACGTGTACACATTCAGAAACCAGTAGTGTAGGGTATGTTTACATATCCTCCAGGCTGAATTTATAACAGTGAGGAGTTAGAAAAATGACGCTATGTAAGCCTAAGTGGTATTTTGTACTTTTTTCAAGGCAGTATGTGCTTTGAGGATAGTTGGACCGTGGCTATGACCTAGTTCATAGCTTCTATGTTGGAAAAAGGAAGGCAAGGTTGCTGTCTATTGCAAGGCAGTGTCAGGAGATGGGGGACTAGAGGGAGGCATGAAGAATGAATGTCTGGCTCAGAGAAGAAAAAAAAAAAGAGAAAAAGCAAGCTAGTAAAGCTGAAAATGTGGAATGGACAAGCATGGGAGAAACAGTACTAAAAGCTTGAAAACAAGTGCTGCAGATAACATTTTTGAAATACTTAAATATTTTCAGTCCCTTTTTTGTGTTGAGCAGTAGAGCATGACTCTGTCAGGCAAAATATGTCACCAGTGTACCTCTGATGCATCTGATCAAAAGCATTCCTGCATGCCTCACTGACAGGGTGGAAGAAGAACTCTGACCGGCTCTGTGGGGAGTGAGGGTGTGGCCAACAGCGTGAGATGGATCAGCCTTTAACTTCAGGTGTCCTAAAGAGCTGTACCTTTGTTTTTGAGAGAGAGAGACTGGATGCTTGATGTCTTCTGAAAGTCAAGCCTTTGGAGGATTCATCTCCATGCAGTCAGCAAAGAATGCTGATTTTTTTTTTTTTTTCATAAAACAGAGTTGTGCTGTTTTGACCCCTAAAGAGGATCATCAATGTCATCTTACAGCTTGTATTGGATGATATTTTTAGAGGGATAGCACTTGGCTATATGAAAACAACATGTTAAAAGTGTCATTTGACAGTTCAGAGAATTGGCTGGTCTCAGACCTGAAGTAGCTGCACTATGGATTACTTCTAACACTTAGCATGCACTTTTGCTATGAGCTGAGGTTAACAGATCAAATTCCTAAGTTAGTCAGTCTCTGATCCATCTTTTAAATCTTGTTCCAGGTCTTCAAAGTAAGCCAAATTCTCTACAGCAACAAATAGTTCTACTTCTCTGAGCATACTGAACAAGTAAATAAGTCCAGCAACATCTAAATGCAGTTTGGCAAGACAGGATAATGCTGGAAACACTTGCCAAAATTGACTTGGCAAAAGCTCTTCTGTTTTCCGTAGATTTGGAATAAAATCTGACAAGATCTCAGCTCTCTCTCCATGGGGACTATGTTACTCTCTTAAATATTCTTACTATTGGGTGGATTGTGTGTAAGGGGTATAGCTATAGAAGCACTGGATGCCTTTCTTGCACAGTATCCCTTATCTCTAAGCTGTGAGAAGCGGGTTATAGCTACATTAGCAGAATCATTCTGATGCTTGTTAAATAAGTGGGAAAGTGTGCCTGTAAACATAAAGGGGCAATACTTCCTCAGTGTTTAAAACTTGGTAGTTGTTCTGTCCCAGTCTGGCCTTGGTGAAGGTCTGATTTCTGTCAGCAGAACACAGTCAGGACGGCTTCTGGGTTAACAGCCAGGAGATTAATATCTTCCCTTGGAAACAAATCTCAAAAGATGGAGGAACCAAAAAATGATGGAAAGAAGTCTATGCCAATACCCTCCAGTGTATTATTTTTTTCTTCTTCAAATTTCTAGTGGTGCTGGTAGTAGCACAAATACAGATTAGACACTACTGTTTCAGTTTAGGCTGTTTTCTAACAGTGGGGAGTAAATGGTTTGGGGCATTAGTTATACTTTCTAGGCATATGTGACAATATGGAAAATAATATTTTTTCACTTTGTGCAAACAGTAAGCAGGTAAAGAAAGACAAATAGATTATAGCAAACAGAAGCACTGGGGGCAGGGGTAAATAAATGGCAGTCTAAAGAGAGCAAGAAAACTGCCACAGACTTTGAAAGTTGTCACAGGCCTTGTTTCCTTTTCTGTTTATTTTCGAGTTTTGTATTCCTGACCTGACTGAGCTGAATATTCAGGCTGTAGCAAGATGCTGATGTTGCCACTGATGATGCCTAAGATGGATGTTCAAAGCAATTTAAATGCCAAAAATTAGACAGGATCTCCCTCTGGAGGTCTTTAAAGGCATCTCTGTCCATGCAGGGAATTTTGTACTTTTTTTAGAAAGACTGCATCATTTAGTTCCTAAACCTTGGAATTATCCTGGATTAGGTGGTTGCTTCTGCCTCACCCTGGATGTTGAGTGGAAGCATAATACATGACAGAACCAGACTGGTCACTGACTGAATGGGAGAACTAACCTGTTCTGTATGAGTGGGTTTTATACACCATACTAAAAAAACGTTGGTTAAGGCAGTTCCTGCAGACAGGTTATATAGAAGGTTCTGGCATAAAGGTTCTAGTCTAATCTTCTGGCAAGTGACTAAGGGATCTAGGGAAGAAATTACATTTGGTAGCTTCTTTAAACCATGGGACCCTAAAGAAGTGACTGCAAAGGCCAAATCTCTTGCATAGCCCTAAAATCACTATAAAGACCTGAGTATTCAACAAGTGATCACTATATTCTTATCAATTGTCAAAAAAATAAAGGATGCATTGTGTTCACGATTGATGAAGAACCTTTAAGTTTTATACTTTTGCACCAACTTTCTGTGCTATCTGTCTTCATAGCTGGTGAAAATGCCCTTGGTAGAGTCAGTGGGGCCTGGATTGTAGCCCTCTGGTCACCTGCCTGAACTAAGTGTCAGCTAGGTTCTCTAAAGCATTGGTAAAAATTGCATAATGCTGATGGATACAAGGTTTACAGGAGAGGCAACTGGTATTGAGGCGAAACTGCCAGGACATTTAAACTGACAGTTTAAACAGCAGTTACCTACATCTACGTACCTGAATTAAATCCCAGATGTCTGCTGTAGAGTAGCTGAATCTCTCTGTAGGCTTTTTAGACTATACAGGACTGCATGGCTTAGGTGTCTTATTGAGAGTTGAATCCTACCCTAAGTGTCTGTGTCTTATTCTTCTCAAATCTGTAAATAGACAGGCATACCTGTTGAGATAAAACCTGTGTAAGAAGTTCTCAGAAGAATCAGGATTTCACTGGAGAATGTGGAAATGGTGTATTTTTAAATAGATCCATGCAGCGTTACATTGTGGCGAAGTGTTGACAATGTTCAGAATAATCTGGCATTTCATTCCCAGAGTTCTCTTTTCCCTTGAATAAATCTTTCAGGCTTTAGTATGGCTTTTATTCTCTTTGGAACTATATTGTCCCTCCTGTCTGTTGCCTAATCCACATGGATGTTTTTCTCTAGCTCTGTGCAGAACATGTGGGAGCTTCGTAAAGTTGCTAACACTGTGTTTGTTCTCTACCATCTAACAGCCTAAAGACAGGAAGCTAAAGGGTTTCAATTTCAAGATGGATCAAGTGGAGCATATTGGAAACCTGTAAACAAGAAGTCTGATCTCCCCTCTTTTTCCCCTTAAGTCTGCACCATAGCAACTATCTACACAGAAGGATTTCATGTCTTGTATGAGGAAATCTGTAAAGAATCCTTGTTGTTCTTTTGTTCATTTCTATCACAAAGACATTTTATACAAATATATCTGGTGTTGTCCTGGAAAGTTGGGTGTTTCGTTCCTGGGAGGAACTGGCTGCAGATACCAGCTTTGTTAAAAGATCTTTCTTTTTTCTGTTACATTTCCTTCCATGTCAGTATGCTGAGCTGAAAATCCAATTGTAAAGAAGATGTGAACCCATACTGAAAAAAGCATGCGAGTTTCCTAATCTGAGCATTCTCCTCCTGATGAGGAAGATCTGCAGGTTTTTCATGTTAGTAAAATGGAATTAAAGTGGTACCTTTAGGAAAAGGAGAATGTGAGTGTTTCAGTACAGGGTTTGAATAATTAAAATTTGGGACTTGTCACATTTTTGCCTCAGGCATTTTGCAGTTGCTGCTTATGAGGACAGTGTTATTTTGGAATGTTTTGAATCTTCTGTCAGTATCACTGCCAAGTGGACATATATTGAGGGCAAGAAGGTATAATAAGCCCTTCTCTTAAGACACAGGCAAAAAGCTGCAAGCGTGAAATAAAGGTATGGAAGTCATCTTCCTTGCACTGCTGTCAGCTGGACCCAGGTCTAAGCCTGTCTACCAGTTTTTTGTGGTTATATATCTCAGTTTTCTCCACGGCCAACTGAATGCTTGATGTTTGTGGAGGTGCTTGCACAGCAGGGCTGAAGCTTAGATATCCCTGCCTGGGTACTCTCCTTGAGATGCACACAGTTTGCCTTGTGTTCACAAGTGCTTATTGTCCACAGCTCTTCTTGACTATGTAAGTGTACTCATTTACTCACAGCTAAAACAGATTTAATATATTTCTGGAAAGGGTATTGGTGCTTTAAGTCCTTCAGGCTTCTGGCACTTACTCTCTGAGGCTGCGGGACACGAGTGATTAGACTTGGTCATATCATTGTCGGTGCTTCTCTTGCAGAGAAGTTTTCTGAACTGATGGCAGACTGCACTTGCTGAGTGTATTGACTTAAATGTAGTGTCATATGCATTCTCCTCCATGAAAGCTATAAAACAAGAAAATGCTCCTAATTGCATCTCTAGAGTGTCTGCTGTCTGTTTTTGATACTGGTGAGGTATCTTTGTTCCTAGAGATTCAGCAGCTCCTAGTAGAACGTGTACAGATAAAGCACTTTCACCTTAGAAGTAAGTAATTTTTAACTTTTCGAAGATGTTTCTGTGGTTGCAGCAAATCTGTTATGTTATGTTAAGTATATGAGTAGAAACAGGATGTGCTAAAATTGCATCATGTGCTAAAATTGCATCATGAACTAAAATCAGAGTTGTGACATACATCATATATTGAGAAATAGTTTGCACTGAATTTCTTGAAGTCTCTTACCGAGTATCTTGCAGAATATTGGTTTTTTACTGGAAAGAACATCTTCAGATATAAATCCTCTAGTTTTCATTGTAAGCAATAAATCATTTTGATTTGATTGCATTTTGGCTTACGTTGCTAATACTCTTTAATTTGCTGCAATGGGTTTGTGGAACCAGTTTTCTCCTCTTAGAAGAGAAATAATCAGCTGGTGGGACAGACATTTCTTTGAGCTGACCAAAAATGTAACTAACATATCTTGAATGCAGTAATGCTTGGACGCTAGTGTATATTACAGGTTTTTACTGTGGTTTGTATCTGCTCTTATTTTAAGCCTACAGACACTTTGAGCAAGGAGCGAAATATTTGCATTTTAGAAAATGAGGTGTGTGCTTTCAGATCTTCTCACAGAAATGACTGTTGTTGCAACAAATTCTAATGCAGAAGGTTTGTGTCAACTTTCTACCTTTCCAAAAAATTCAAAGGCATGTAATATAAAATTGAACATCATTTAATCTTCACTTCCACATTTATCACTTCAGAATGAAGGACTTTTTTGTTTAAAAAATTAAAATCTGAACCCAAATTAACTTTCAATTTCCTGTTTGGTTCCTGTTTTAGCATGTCTTGGCACTGCTCTTGTGTTGGCGGGAGGTGTCAGTTTGCTGCGCTCTAGGGAACAAAGTTTCCTTGCACTGGCATGAGCAGCATCAGGTCAGATTTTTTGTTGTGAGGAGGGTGTATATATTAACTAGGCTTCTAAAATTTGGGTTTTGGCCTCTGCTGAAGCGTCTAATGATGATGACAGAATCATTTCTCATACCGTCCTGTGGTAACCTCACTGCAGTTTGTGCAGCCCCCTGGGGCTGTGAGCAGGCAAAGGTCAGTTGCTGCAGCTTCGAAGAGAAAGTAGAGTCTGTCTAGCTAGAAACGTAAGTCAGGCTAGGAGGGAAGGTAGTCATCATGGCTTTTTAATCACCATCACAAAGTCTTCTCACTATTTTACATAGCCTCCTAACGAACAGCCTGTGTGCCACTTGCCATCAGCCCTCTCTGGGTTTGTGTTCAGCACAGAAGGTAAAATCGGGATCTTGCTGAACTCTGCCTAAAACATCAGTTCCCTCAGTAAGACCCATAGAATTGCAGCACTGGTAAAAAATATCTCTAGAAAGGAAGTACCCAAGCAGCTTACATCCCTTTCTTCTCCCTTTAATACTTGGCAAGCTTTCACTTAGCTTGGTCAGGAAGTTAATTTGGGATTTGTCTGAGGTAACTAGCTGCCTGCCCTCATCTTTAGCCTGAAAGAGCACAGGCAGAACTGTATGCAGTTGCTTTATTTATTTAAATTTACCTTATTATTTTCCTATGCGGCAGTTAAGATTTCCTGGTGGTTTAAGAGTTGCGAAAGAAAATGAAGCCTCTGTCCACTGTTTGGTTGGGTCTAGAAGAGGTTTCTTGCAAATTAGGTTTTCTGAGAACTAGCCTGCTCATTTTTGTACAGAGAGAAGCTCTGGACATGAGTAGCACCATTCCGTGTTAGCAGGATCCACAGCCCTGAAGAGGGGAACAGGATGAGATTCAGGAGCTTCAATGTGGGAGGCATTTGGGCACAGAAACTTTTTAAGATATTATTTCTGTTGCCAAGCCGTTTACTTACAAAAATGCTTGTGCTGGAGCCTGTCTCTGCCCTTATCTTCTGCAGCTGACCCTCGAGTTTCTTCCTTCCTGCCTCATGGATGGAGCCCGGATTTTCACATTTTCTCTAACTGACACTTCTTTCCCTCTTGCTTCATACCAGCTGTATCTCTCATAGTCACCAGGCACGTTGTAGGACTGGAAGTGAGGTAGAAACAGGAAAAAAATATGGTGCATTTTTCTCTTGTGCCTGTTTGCCTTGTATTATACATTGACCATATGATGCTACAAGTTTGATTTGTTGGCAAAATGCATGCTGAGAGCAGCTTTTTGCTCCATTCCTGTGTTAGTAACTGTGAGATTGAAACCACTTCAATTACCAGATGGACTTGGTTTTCCAAAGTTATAATTCTCATGAACTTTGTGAAAATTAGAGTTTATATTTATATATCCTACCCTTGGATTATAGTTTTCTGTATTTATTTGTTTAAGTACAGGGTACAGCATGTACTATTTTGATGTACTATTTTTGATGATCACTGTATTGTTCCACTTCCTTAAAATAAATAAAATAAAAATAGGCTAATACTTAGCAGCATGCTAAGTGGTGAAAGGTTGATACTAATTAAATAAGGTTGTCAAAGTCCATGTATGAAGAATTACAGATGGTCCAGAGCCTTCGTAAATACTTCAGGTACTCTGCCTTTATATTGTCACAAAGCTTGGGTAGTCTATAGTTTCTCAGTGCATTTAAGAAGAATTAAAACAAATCCCACAAGAGAAAAAGTGTTCCTTTATATTTTACTGGCACAACTTAAGCCCCTTGTGTGCACATGTGGAAGTTAGGCAGGAAGAGGAGAGGTGGAGATGGAAATGCAGAACTGCTGCTAAATTGGTACCTCTCAGTTCCTTTGTTCAGCGTAAGATTTACTTTAACCACAGTAAAATAGATGTGGTTTTTAAGGAAGCCTCCATATGAAATAGCTAAAAAATGTATCAGCATTTGACTAATGCTTAATTTACTACTTTTTTATGGAAAAAGAACTACTGCTGCTTCTCTTTTCTTTCAAACGATTTTTGTTCCAAAGTATCCGAATGTGTCCTATCGGTGACGTTGCTGTTTCGGTAAACACTGTCCATGGGCTGGCTCCAGGCCTCTGTTTGTTCAGAGCGTGAGTTGGGAGACTCCCTTCCAGCAGAGGAAATGGGACGATGTGTTAAGCTTTCGCTGGAGATTGTTCACTTCCACAGAAGCTATATCCTCTGCAGGAAAAGAGAGCTTGGATCCCTGCCACAGTGCGTCCGTGATGTTAACGAGCAGGAGAAGCTGTGCCTGCCTCAGCAGCGTTCTGCTAATTCAGAGGAGGGGTTAGAGAACAAAGTGGAGTTTGATGAAATTTAAATGCGACACTTAATCCTGTTAGCGCACAGAGGGAAAAGTTTTTTGTTCCATGGAGGGGAAGGAGAGGAGCTATTGAATTTACCTGAAATCTATGCATCAGGAAGAACCATATCAAATGGAATCTGGGTCCATGCCTTGTTTCAAATACATCATCTTTGCCAAACAGAAACCTCAGCTGAGTTTCTGTACAGCTGAAGCCCTGCTTGTTTTCAACCTGCAGCAACTGTTGTTTAATACAGATGAGCAACTTGATCTTCTTTGAGTTGCTCACATACCATGTTGATGAGCCTCACTGAAATACTGCAAAAAAAGTTTTACGTTTACTGCCTGTTTAGGACAAAAGAAAGTATGTTCAGGTGAGGTTTTTTTGTTTTTTTTTTGTTTTTTTTTTTTTTACTATCTTCATGGTCAAGTGGTGATTTTATTGCTGAAAAAAATTGGTTTTTTCAGTTTCAGCATTGCTGTTTCAAGTAATGCCTATTCTTTTCTCTCAGATTTTTCTTTGATATTGCTAATTAGTTAGCCTTAGCCAAAAATGGGTTAAATGACTTCATAAGTTGTCAGTCAGATGTTCAGTGTGACCGCAGCATGTGGTGGTGCTGAGCACTGTGATTTCTGTGAAGTCCCTGGCGCAGTTCTGGATTGCAATGGGTACTTGAACCTACCCATGAATGGGTGGAGCATGGGGCAAGGCAGCACTGGTGGGACTGGTACCTGCGGGCAGTGTGAAGAGGAACACTCTGAGCGAGGCTGTGGCCATGGAAGCTGTATTTCTGTTAAGACACAATGAAGAAGAAAAGCATGAATGAGCCTTAATAGAAACGGTAATGTGGAGTGCCAGATCTGTCCTTGTGTGATACTGGAGGTAGAAAAGAAGGCTTAACAAGGGCAAGGAAGGTTGCAGATCTCAAATGGCCTAGACCATGACAGTAGCTGCTGTTGATTCAACTGAGAAGGGACAGGTGGCCCTAAGAGGATATAAAGATTTCTTACAGTATTCTTTCTGGCAGTAGTTTTCTGAATCTGTTCCGGTCACAGCAAGATTTTTGCCTTTCTTTCACTGGAGAATGTAGAAGTGAACCTGGAAGATGAGGAATTGCTGGATGTGCTGGAAATGTAAGGATCAGTTGAAAGGACTTCAATTTAGATTTTATGCATAAATAATCTGCAGACCTGAGTATTTGCATAGGTCTGTGGAGCTGAAAATATTAATGATGTGTTGGAGTTAGCAGGCATATTTTTTTGAAGTGATGGAGAGATGAAGAAAGATTTCATATGTGCCATTGGACACAAAGTAGAGGCAATTTTCTGGACCACATTCAGAAAGAGGACAGGGTTTTTTTAATTGCAAAGTAAACCACCCAGACTGAATGTGCAGAAGAGCTTTTAAGGATCTCCACTCTAAAAACAAATGGAATATCTTCTGATAAGGAAGGAAGGAGGGGGGTAGCAGAATAGAAGACCTGGTTCTGGACTGTCACAGAAAAAATTGGCAACTCAAAATACACAGGGATGAAATAGTGCAAATATCTTTGGATTTTGGCAAGAACACTGTTTGCTAAGGTAACCTGAAGAAGATCTAGGATGGAAATAGGAAAGTGAAACTTAAGGCAACTACTGTGCTTAGAGATGAAATGGAAATCTGGGTATTTAAAGAAGAATTGACTCATCTAAGAGAGGCAAAATAATTAAAGGATGGAAATTCCCTAGCAATGCATACTTTACCATTAAACTTATTTGTAAGTCCTTGAAAAGGCAATATCTTTAGAAACAAATGAACGAATATAACTATTTTAACATGGTTATAGTAACCATAAGACACTAGCAATAGGAGATGCTTCCTGCATTGCTTAATTCTTACTTGTGAATATAATAGAACTCTTAAGCCAACATCGGCAAGAAAAAGTAAATGTACAAGTATTTCAAGCATAGTGCCAAACATCATTCCTACTTGTCCATGTAGAAATGACAGCATTTCGGGCTGGCAATTTTGCTTTTTTAAAAGCCTCTTTAACTCTAGGACTTTTTTCATTGAGGAAAAAAATGTGTCCACCATTCTCTATCTCCACAGTCATGCCAATACTGCCACATAAGTGTTGAAATGCCAGCCTCTGTCAAAGTCTCACAGCTTGAATGCCATTTGCCATAGTGCATTCAGGAGCAGAGCTAACTGCTTGGTGGGTGTAGAGGAAATGCTACAATCTAGCTGCACATAATTTAGGTAATGTAGAGAAGAATCCAGAAACCCCTTTGACTCTCAAGGGTGAACTTTAAAAGGTTTTTGGAAATTAAGTTGTGCTGAATAGTAACTGACTGTAAGCTTCTTTCCACTCAAGTTTGGCTGCTGATGTGAACTTTCAGTAACTTTTAAGTTCATCTTTGCAGTTTTGCTTCTGCAGAAGCTGAAATTCTTCTTTGTGTTCTTAAAACTTTGATTTTGAAGGAGTTACATTTCTTAGGTGAAAGGAGCCAGCTATTCTATTATTCTGGCATAGTGTGCAAGCTGGCTGTTGAGTCATGTACTCTTGATGCTGGTAACGTTCTTGAGATTTCCTGAATGGAGAGTGGCTGGAATAGTACTTATCATCTGGACATAGCGAACTCGGTCTGAGCAAGTGGCACGTGTAAAACTGAGACACTTGGGTTTGGTTTTTGCATGTTTTGAACGTGCAAAAAGTGGAGGGGAAATGACTTGCAGAAGAGCTGTTGTGGAAACAAGTGTTTACGTGTAGGGAATTCGAGGGAGGGAAGTTAACAGAGAGAAACTATGAGCCTCAAGGGTCCTTGTTACAATTAAAGCCAAGACTCGGGAATTAAAAATTCCAATTTAGAGAGCACACATAAATTACCTCTTGTTTTAACCTGACAAAGACGTGCAGTTGTATGGCACAAAATAGGAATTGTGAAAGGTTTCCTAATGAAACTCAAAAGCAAGGTGAAACATGCTTATAGTTTTTCTGTTTAATTAAGCACTTAGTCAGGTTTGCAACAAGCCTTGCCTTTCCTCTTGAGTCAGTGATTAGACTCCTCTAGGAGAAACTTCTGAGACTACAAAGCACACCTGAATTGAAGGGAGGTTCCAAGGCTTAGTTTAGGTATGAAATTAAGAGGTGCTCTGTTTCAAGTGGTTTGAGGGTTTCCTGTGAAGCGATTTACTTCACCTTCTTTTTTTTGCATTTGCTGCTGCTCAACTTACAGACTTACAGGCAGTTTGTACTCCATCTCCCCTTCAAAATTATGTCTTTCAGGATGCTGCCTCTCTGCTTTTTATTTCTCTTTTTCATATTAATATCCCAAGTTATCAAGCTATCTATATTAAGGGAACATAAACGCTCAGAAAAAACCTCTGCGTATTTGTATTTCTACTGCTCTCACAATTTATTCAACCTGAGATACTAAACTGTACAATGGAAATCTAAGAGTGTGGTAGGGTTAAAACTGAAGCTGAAATCTCAGAGCTATGCTGAAATGGCCCTATAAGGCAAGACAGATAAGTTCTTTTCTTCACCATTGGCCTAAAAAGTTAATTTTTGTTCATGGTTTCTAACTCACCAAGTTTCTTTAAATTATATTATTTTTAACGTTCTTTGCATTGGACTTAAGAATATACATGCACTGAGTTGATTACATTTAGTAAGAAAATAAAAGATTTTTGCAAGACCATGCAATAAGCCAGTATTAAAATTATAAACATGATTTCTTTACAGTATTCTTATGCAAGCAAGTTTTCCTGATGTAAATTTCCACAGGTCAGGGTATGTTGCTTTGCTTACCTGAATATTTCTCACAAAATGAGAATCAAGATGTCTCTAACATTAAGTAGTTCTATGGCAAGCAAAAATTTTAAGTTAGGTTTCTTAATCGCTTGACAATTCTCTTATTGGTTTCTACAGTTTCTGTGTTCTCTTAATACATGTTTTTGCTTCAAAGTAAGACTTGTTGATTGTGGTAGGACAAGAAGATGAATCTATAAACTAGCAAAGCTAGAAATTCTTGCTGAGACTAAATAATATAGATTATGTTTGGGGTGAGAAAATGATTTCTTTCCTTTTTTGATTGTTTTTTAATCTGTGCTCTAATGGTCTGAATTAGGTCCTACTCTTTAATCAGACTGTGAAACCTCTCTAGTTAATAGCTTTAGTAGCCAAGTTTGTAGCTGAATTTGGACATGGAGCAGAAAAAATGTTTATGTGACACGTCTTGCTGTAACTAATTTCTGCCATCAAGAAATCACAGATTTATATATTTATTTGCACAAAGAAGTTAGATAAAGTCTGCTGTTAGAAGTTCCAAAGCAAAATCACCTCAGCCGGGGATGCTCTGAAAACACTTTCCTTTGCAACTCTTGTAAAAAATCAGAGATGGGGAGAAGGTGGAGGGAGTCTGTGCTGTAGCACAAGGACAGACATGGGAATGCGTGTTTTGCAGAAAAGCTTTATTTAGCTTAGCAACCTCATTGCTAAATATTCCCTGTCACTTTGCAGCATAATCTAAGGAGACCAAAGCTATTTAGGAACAGGGGGAATGTGAATGTGTGGGGCCAAGACTCATGCCATTGCTAGAGAATCTGATGAGCATGAGAGAGGAGGGCGTTGAACCTTAATAACAGATTATTTAGTATCAAGCTGGTTCTTGTCCTGAGGCAGTAGAAGTCTGCACCTATTCTTACAGTTTTGCTGGGCTTTGTTCATGTTGATAACGTGCAAGTGAGATCTATTGTGTGTGATTTTTTCCATTCAGGACTTGCAGGAGGGCTGGATTTGTGTACCTGGACAGTGGGGGCAATGTTAAATAAATATCCTTATCAGCCTGGGTTAGGGAGTTGTACTAGCAATTCTCTGGGCTGTACTGCCATCTGGTGGCACTTTATAAATTTATATAGCATTTGAAATATTTTTCATTCAAAGGCAGGCCAATTAATCCCCTGTCTAGAATATGCTTGCTTGTGTTTTGGGCTGTTCCACCTTATTTTGTGGCTTGTGTGTGGTGGCCATTCTTTTCCCACTGTCTTGCTTCTGACTCTCAGAGGCAAGACAGTCTTGCTTCTGACTCTCAGAGGCAAAAAATTTAAAATTGGTAAAACTAATCTTTCTTTTACATAGTTAAAAAATGTATTGACTTTGTTTTCAGATTGTTTTTTGTGTCTTATAGCAGTTATATGCAAAAGGAAACTTTTTTTTTCTTTTCCCTTCAAATAGTTGCAAGGCTCATGAAGAAAATGAATGGGATAGTTTTCTTTCTTTGAAGCTGAAATGAGAGCTAAAGGAGAGCCCTGAGATCCACCTCCATTTTTTGGTCTTCCCCATCAGACAGAGACCCCGGGGTTCCACTTTACATACCCAGATATATAAATATATGTCTCTAAAGTGGAACACAATGTTTAAGATGGGAAAAAACATAATTCATTGTCGTGGGCTTGAAGTAATCTTAGAAACATGCCAGGCTTTTTTTGAGAAAGTTGATGGCAAATCATTGTTACCAGGATCACAAGGTGTTCACTGAAACTGTGTAGCCTTCTCGGAGCAGGCAGGTGAGAAAGAAAACCTGGCAATTTTGAGAGAAATTGTTCTTCATGTAGGAGAACAGCAGTAGTGAGAGGTTTGTGGTTTTCATGGTTACCACACAGAGATGGAGACATAGGAAGGGGGATCCACCAGACTCTAGCTAAGCTCTAAGGATGCCTGACACTGTGCCTGCTCCTTCCCAAGTCCAAATCTCAGTCCTTACTTTAAACTGACATGGCTGTTACACTATATATGAGCTGCTTCTTGAGAGGTGGCTGATCAGTGAATGAGGTAAGTTGGGAATACCTCCAAATGTAAAGACCACACAGTCTCCAGGATTCCACCAGGCAAAGAAGGAAGAGTTTTAAATAGCTTGCAGCCTGGGCCTGCTCTTTTTTAAGCTGTCTGTATTCAGAAGGGGGATTCAGCACAAGTATTTTGCCCCTCAAGTGAGTCACTGCAGGTGGATCAGGTAAGCCTCTATGGAGGCAGATTAGCCTTCCCTGTGTGCATTATAGATTTTGAGGAAGGTTTTGGAGACAGTTTTGAATTTTTGTAAAAGGCAGTGTAAGAGGCCTTCCTATATAAATAGTGCATCATTAGTTTTGCTAATGGCATAGTATTTATAATGTTCAGTGATATTTGCCCCCATTTTGATGGTGTGCTTGATGCAGAGCAGAAAGATTAGCTTTATTAAAGGGCCATGACTACACAGAAGGTAGCATAATGTCAGTTCATCTTACAAGGCTGTAAGGGAGCGAGACATTACACTATATATAATTTTCTCCCTGTTTGCGAACAGGGGATTTTTTCTTTATTTTCTGGTCCTCTGCTGTTGGGTGATATAATTGAGTGATTCTGGCTATAACAAATATTCTCTAAAGTGAGCAATGAGTAATTTTTGCGTGTTGGCACCCAACTTATTGTCATTACCAGAAATTAAACATCTAACTTGCTACAAAGGGAAGAGAATAAGTTTTCTTTTCAGTCCATCCTTTTTGCACTTAGTTGTAAAATGAAAACAAATTAATAACTACAGTTTCTTTATAGTGTGCCATTTACTGGGGAACTCACAGTCTCTTCTTTCCAGGTGATGGCAAGGCAGTGCTTTTGTTTTGGATTGTTGGTTTGTTGTTGCACTGCGTTCTTTTAGCATTCTTATGTAACTCTGTAGTACATTTTACAGTCATATCTCTCAAGTGTAGGAGAGTGACGCTAAGGGAGGGAGAGCACGTTTTAGGATCAGGTAAATAACTATGTCACTAACACCTTGCCTCTTGGACATCTGGGGGAGAAAGCTTTTTTTGCAGTAGTTAATCTTACTTTTGCAGTAGCTTTGCTGAGACCATGATCACTTGTGTGGCTATCTGTGCAGGTAGTGCCTTCCCTTAGATCCTTCAGGGGAAGGATTTTAGCCTAGCTTTGTGCAGGGCTTGCTGGCAAATCACCAGTTTTATTTCTTAGGCACCTACAGAAGGACATGCTTTGCAATGAAAGCTGGGGCAGGCAGGTTGCTGTATCTGGGTACCAAGACATAGATGAGGAACTGTGCCTAGCAAAGGGTAGGCATCTGTTTTGGCAAGGGGATATATGTAGCTTCTTGTCTTCCCCAAGTACGTCACCTTAGACACATCTTTGACTACATAAATATTAGTAAAAAGGAAATAGCCACGTGAAACAATTTGGAAGTTGAAAGTCAGTAGAGAATCAGTACAAGTACAGTGGATCTGTGCTTAAAGTCATTCTTTAATTGCTGTCATGTTCTTCTGTCATTTGACTGTAGTTCCTTTAGAATAGGAATTACTGTGTTGAGTATAAATGAAATTCTTGACAGAAGATTTCCTTAAATTTTTTGAAGTTATCTGGTGCACCTTTCAGAAGCACATCTGAAATATATATGCAAAACTGACTTTTAAAGTCCTGAGTCACTTGTGTCATTCATTTAAATGCTAAAGCTGAAGAATATAAATTAAGTCTCAAAAGTGTTTGGGATTCTGTGAGACCATAATATGTTACTTAGTTTTTATTCTGATTTTTCTTGTTCTGAAACTCCAGATTCTTTTTGCTTCATGTGTTTTGAGTATTTTCTTGTCACTGCATCATTTGCCTTGACAAGTTTTCTTCTCTGTGTGCTGACAGTATGTTGCCTGTTATAGCACTGACTCTCATAAATTTTCTTAGGTATGAGGCCCACAGCTTCAGTAGTTCATAGGCTTATTTTGAAAGCAGAATTTTTTCTTGCTATAGACAGTTGGGGATCTTTTTCCTTCTACTTACTTTTTAGCAAATACAATATCAATGCTTTCTGAATTTACATAGTTGTGTAGGGTTTTTTGTGTTGGGGACATACTAGGTTGTTGGGAGAGGAGTCATTTTTTTGTTCCATGTGTTAAACTTGGAAGAACTATTCTAATGTGAGAGTGTAAAGTAAGTTAATATTTTCTAAGTCAGCTGTCTGATTTTAAGGCCTGAAATTTGAATTGTACTGAAAAAGTAATTGCAAATA
The DNA here is from genome assembly GCA_013398955.1 of Callaeas wilsoni. NCBI lineage: Eukaryota > Metazoa > Chordata > Aves > Passeriformes > Callaeidae > Callaeas > Callaeas wilsoni. Next base: position 35,528 of record VWPU01005982.1, read on the forward strand.
GCAATTCTAACCAATGGTAATAAAAGATGCACATCAAGATGATATCATGATTGATGTTTTGAATATTAAAAAATCATCATAGCTCTTACAGGGTCAAAATAGGATCTGTTAGCAATAGAAATATCAGACATCTGTCAGCTAAAGATTGAGCATACTGTGGTAAATTCCATCAGAGATTACAACAATATTATTTTTCGGCTTTCTCTTGTAAAGGGCTGAAGTGCCTTCTGCAAATCATACTTAATCTGCAAAACCTTGAATGAGAAATGTAAGGTGTCTAGCAGCAGTTCATGTGGGATTTCAAAACTGGCTCTGCCTCCAGGAGGACCTAGGACTAGATTGCCTACTGAGATGTTTATATGTGGATTATTCTAAGATTTACTCCTTTTCCTTGCTCTGAGAGAGCAGTTTCGTTACGTTATTTCTGCACTTTATGCCTTTGTTTCTACTGCTGGATTCGTTGTTGAGCCAATGCCAGGCTGTTTCTTGCAGGGCTGATTGGCATGGCTGCTTGATTGAAGACAGTGATTCTCCTCTTCTGTTGTATGCCCTAGGGAGAGATCCAACCCACAGACCCCACTGACGTGTGAAGTTGGTGGAGCGTTCTAGGAGAAATGCATCTTCTCAGTGCAGAACTAGCATAGATTGTTTAACTGCTGACCAGAGAGATGATTTGTTGAGGACAGACAGCTTGAGAAAGAAAACTTTTAGTTCTTACAATTTGTGCTGCCTTTGCCGTTGCAGTCCGTATTCTTTTACAGCAGACTAGAAGAGAAGGTAAAGATGATCTGTGCCTTCAGATCTATTTCAACTTTTGAGCTTCCTGCAAATCTCTAGGCCTCCTTATGAATGGTCAAGCAATGGACAGTTACATAGTCTCCGTTGCCCTCCTGCTGCAGTTCTGTTTCTTGACCAAAGGGATTCCCTCCTGGCACTGGCTTTTAGATATCTATCCTGATTTTTAGAAGTACTGGAATGACATGTAGGTAATGGTAGAGGAGAAAACACTATGTAGTTACTGTGGTGCAAATGAAACATCTCATGCCCACAGAACAGCTGTTTCCTCAGAAAGCTGGCCAATATACTGTGCTATAAATGGTGTTCATATGATGATGAGTACAGTGCTAGTATTGGGGCAACCCTTCTATGGGGTATGCTCTCAGCTAAAGCTCCTTTACCTTTTCAACAGCAGATTAACTTTTTTTAAAGTACATTGCTGCGATTCTGTAACACAATTCAGGTTCCCAGTAACTTGAACATGGTTTTTTTGCACATGCATTGTTTTTTAAAGCAGAAACTATTAATAATCTTGTCCCAAAGTTTTTCTTATGTTGTACTAAAACCTGTTTAAGTGGAGTTTTTCTCTTCTGAGGATTTTGACTTCTGTTGTACATGAGAAATTTTTTTTTCTTTTTCCTGATTGTATTCTCTTTTTTTAATTTTATTTTATTTTGGTTGAGGTTTTTTTTCCTCTTATAGGTGATGTCTTCAAGGAAACTGAATACTTAAAATGTTTCTGAGAGGAAAGTACAATCTCAAATGTACCTAGACTGCTGTTAACAGCAACATGTTGCTATTTAACCATACTCTTCAATTTACCAAGCTATATCTTTAAAAGTATTCTTTTCCTCACAGGATTCAAAGGTGTCCTGGAACCATCATTCCTCCGTTAATTAAAAATAAGCTAGATAGTGTAGGCATTCTGTGAGCCAGCACCCTAAATATTGCTTTTAAATTGTGTAAAAAGCTTCCAGTCCTTTGGATATTACATATCAGCTCTTACTTGTAGAATGCAAAGACCATTTTTCATCTATGTGCACTCATTAAAATGGTGAATTCTCTGTTTTCTGCAGGCACAACTTCAGGACATGCAAGAGTTCTTTGGAGTGAAGTGGCAGTAAGCTTTGCAGTACCATGTTGGCAATAACACTGGCTGTCCTCTGCAGATGCTGAAGCTCAGCCTTACTTTGAACTTCTTTCTTAGACCCTCCAACTTGTTCACAAAGGACTTAACGCTGATTTGGATTCATGTGGTGATGGGTATGGGTATTTTTCCTCCCACTGCTTGACATCTGCATGTTTCCAGCAGTCAGTGATGCAGTCAGTACTAGGTCTGCTGACATTTGGTCTGTTTTTGGGAGCTCTGAGTGACAGGTATTGTAAACATCCTACACTCTCAGCTGTGGAAACTAAGAAAGCTGGGAGAAGGCTGTTTACTCTGCCTGCCTTGGAAGTCGTCTGGAGGGCAAGGATGGAATATTGTGTTGATTGTATTTCTGACAACTTGTATTTCATACTTTACATTGTGGTGTCAGTAAACAAATTGTCATTATATAACATCATCAATGTCTTGCGTTCAGCCCAAGGTCAGAAGGGCCTTATGATATGCTTTAGCTGCACTGTTAGCTTGAGGGAAACTTAAATAGTAGCAATAATATACTGCAATACTTTCATCCTTAAGCAGTGATTAAAAAGGACCTGACACGCTGTTTGTTTATAGGTAGCGATACATAAAAGTTGCAGTGTGGACATCCTCAAGTTGACACATCAGTATTGTATTTAATCAAAATCACTCTTAAATGGTTGGTACTTGTTTTCTAAGATCTACCCAAAAGAGCTAGAAAGAGAGGTTAGAAGGCAAAAAGGTTCTAGAGGAATTCAAATTTCAGTTTCTTTTCAAAGAAAATCAGAGGTGTCTACATCAATTACAATTTTAAATTAATTAAGGATACAAAGGTCTTATACCTTACGTTTTCCACTTGGTATTCTCTACCACTTGCTCCCCAGACTGTATTATACTTTGTACTTTGCCCTGGAAATCTTTCTCTTTCTTCCTTGTGTTTCTTTCATTCTATATGCTGTTAGAACTTCTCAGTTTAAATGTAGAATAAGCTGAAAAATAATTTTCCTTTTAAATCTAATATCCTGCTGGCATGCTCTAAATACTCTTAAAGTGAGTTTTGCAGCTTTTCTTAAGCGGAGACCCTGGCAGAAAGAATATTGTTCCCCTCTTTTCTCTTTTCCCTTGTTTATAGGGAAGGGATATAGCTTTTGGGCTCTTTAAAAAATTTTTCATAATATAGTTGAATTCAAGGATCACCATCTAGTTTCTTTTGCAATAGCATCCTTATGTCTTCAGATTCTGCTGCTTCAGCTTTTTAGAAAAGGCATTTAAATATAAAATCTTTGAAATAAAGACTTTTAGAAGAGTTTAGTTCTCAGGATTTGGAAAGGAATGGGAGTGGAAAGACAACAGGAGAATGGTTAAAGAATGTGTAAGGATTTGAAGTAGTACTTACACAAAATGGACAAAAAAGAATTCAAACTTTTATGCAGAACTTTTAAAGAGTCAGTTATTTGAAGTAAAAACTATGTCTCAGGCTCTGTCTTGCTTTCCTATTGGAAGAAGCAGTAAGAGGGAAAGCCAGGGTTGCAGTGCTGTAGCAAAGGACCAAGCTGATGAGTAAAAAGAAGGCACATGATTTGTATAGTAATTTCCAAGAAAAGCAGAGTTAACCCCCAAAAATGATCATTTTAAGGAGGTGTTAGCTGTTCAGACTAGTCAGACGATAGGGGGTAGCATTTCCTAATACACATGGTTCCCTTGGCAGAGAGAGATTTTTGAGGATGATGGAGCACAGTTACTTTCTCCACTGTATGACAATACTGATTGTAGACTATGCTGTACAGGAAAGACAACCTCTTGAAGGAGATAAGTTCCTGAATTTCTGAGATTTGGGCTTGTATATTATTTTTATTTAGACATGCTTTGGCTTAGGAGTTGTTACTTTGTGTTAATTGAAACAAACTTCTCTATATTTAATATTACTTATTCGTGCATTTAATAGTGAAATTCTATCTTCAGTTTCATCAATATAAGACTCCAATAGTCCCAACTTTGTTGTACGTTCTTCCTGGCCCACACTTTCCTGGCTTTGTACCGACATGATTTGTTTAAACTTGTAAACTAATTCAGTGGCTTGACCCCACTGAAAACTAAGTAAGCAAAACAGCTTTTATGTGGATCAGCTGCTTACTCCACCACTGTGCTGTGGCCTGAAATGCTACTGAAAGTCCTAGTTCCTTCAAATATCGCCACTGTACTGAAGAAGAAAGACAGAGTTTATTTTAAATAAATTATGTGTCCTAACACAATAAAATAGTGCAATTACAGAATTTTGAATATTTTATTTAATATTAAATTATTCTGTTGATGCTGTCTGAACACAATTGCAAGCATGGTGCTAAAATAAATTCAGATCAAATTATTTTAATTAAAATAATGTTTCATTTTTTGAACACCATTTATACTTGTCTTTAAAAGATTTGTTGGTAAAGTCTAACTTATGCTGCTGAAAGGGAGCAACTGGTAATTTTGCAATCTCCAGACTTTTAATTGTAAAGGTATCTTTTGGCGTACTTGCACCATACTGAGCACTGTATAAATTGCATCATTTCTAGATCACAGAGGTTTTTTCCCCCCGAGGTATTGCTTGCCAAGCCAAAGGCAAACATTATGTCCTTTCCTCTTTTTAATCTCAGATTTCAAGGAGTTGAAGATTCTTTCCAGTCTGTCAATTAAATATAGAGTTTTTCCATTGTGGAAAAAAAATGTAACAGGGCTGTTTCAAAAGCCAGTAATGAGCTTTGGATTGGGTCCATGGGGAGGTAATCTGGATAGCTACCACCACAAGTCATCTCTGGGAAATTGCTGATTGTAGGCATGGCCTTTTTTCTTGAAGGGTGGTTCTGCCAAGATGCAAAAATGACTTGTTGCAAGTGATTCTTGGCACCACCCTGGACAACATTATTCCTGCCTGTTCTGGTCAACATGCTACATTGATTGTGTTTCTGTTATTTTTTTGTTATGAGAAAAAGGACAGTTCTTGTTATCATGTTTCTTTATTTCTAAACTTTGGTTGGTTTTGGTTTGTTTGGGTTTTTTAAGCTACATTTTTGATTATGTAGTCCTTCAAGGTAATTGTCAAACATTACATTTGGTAATACAGGGAGTGACTGTGGGAAGGAAGAATTAATGTGTGGGAGTACTCAGGCAGAGCTGTTGCTTGTACTGAGATTGCAACCTGAACTTGAGGTTTAAAAGTGAAATATTAGAAAAATACTGTATTAAAAGTTTCAAAGAGCTGCTGGTGAGGAAAATGAGAGGTGAGAGGGGACAAGAGGTCATTGACTTGTTGTCCAAAGGGTGAAAAGTAATATAATGTTGATTTTAAGTGTAAACAGTTCCTTGCTGATGCAGTGAAAGAAAGCAGCAATTTCCCTTAATGCTTATGCAAAAGTCAAGTTCTGTTTTATGTAGTAAGTCTCGCTGTCACTGATTCTAATTCAGTACAGCAGAATTTAAAAGTCTATGACAAGCTCTTCTACTTTGAAGACTTATACCAAAATTGAAAAAGAAAAAAGAATTTGCTTTGAATGAAGAAGAAAACCACATTATATGGACTTCAGTGATAATTGCCCTGAAATGAGAGATGGAGTTCTAGATCTGAGTTTTCTCTGTGCTGTGATTGAGATAAAAACATGTAAAAGCAACTGTCCTCCTGCGAAATGCAAACAGGTGTGGAACATCTGCAGTACAAATATTCATTCATATGCAAACAAATGTTTTTTACGGCTTAAAAATACATTAACTTAAAATCTGATCAAACTCTTTTTTTGATTCAGGTTTTATTCAAAATTAGGTTCTGTTTTTAAAAAATCTTTTTATGTAAACTGGTTCTCATAAAAATCATGTTTAAATAAACAGAATGCAGAAGCTGAAGTTTCTGTTATTCTTGTGAAGATTTTGGTTCTTGTCAGCTCTGAGTTCCATCCAAGACCTACTTAGCTACAGTTAAGCTTTTGTTTCCTTGTTTTTGACCTTTGGTTTTAAGGATGTTAGCATGAATTAAATGGAAATACGCTTTTCTAGCAAACACTTTATGGAATAAGCAAACTTCGGCTGAGTAGTGCAGTCTATAACTACAAAGCTGAGGACTTGCTTCTTTTAAATAGTGTAATATGATAGCTAAATTACACCTTATTTAACTCGTCAAAAAGGAGAGAAGAGTGAGGCATAAGCCTTATGTTTGCAATACTGACTCTACAAGAAGATCCAGTTTTGTTCCTGCTTAAGTTAATAGGGGATTTTTGTTTGCTGCCTTGGTGCAGTTATTAAACTGTTAATACTGCAGGCTCTAATCCTGTTTTTGGACAGACTCTCTGCTTTCTCCACTGTGAAAAAGATGACACTTCCTCTGTAAAGACAGAACCCCATGTTGTTCCTCAGTTTCAACTGCAATAAAGCATGCTTTCTAAAATCATGCCATCACAAGCTGGTTTGTCTCATTGTGTTCCAGCCTTTCTCTGTGATTTAGATTGCACTGCCCACTTGTATTGCCGGGGGAGCAGAAAGGATGTTACAGACCTAATGCAGGGTTATTGTAAAGGCTGCTGAGAGCTCCTTGTGCTTCTCTCGTGATGCCGTCCTCCCGTGGATGACAAGAAGGCGTCGAGGACTCCTGGTGGGTTTAAGCGTGTGCTTGTAGGGCAGCCACACTTTGTACAGGTGTACCTGGCCAGCTGAGGGAGTGACATCTGCCCAGTTACAGCTCTGTGGAAATTGGCTCCAAGCCATCCTCACCCCCCTTTGAGACCCTGGGTATATTTTTAGCTATGGGAGCATCCAGCTGACCTTGTTTCATTATTCAGTTTATGAGAAATACACCGAGTATTGTCACCAACCAAGGATTTCTGGACTTTCCATCATATGAAGGCTGCATTTCTCCAATTGTTTCTGTATAGCCTAGAGCATCTGCTGGCTCAGGTGTTCTGAAGAAGTGCTGCTAAAATAACTCAGCTCTGATGGGCAAAGAATAGGTTGATGTTGACAAATGAAATAATTTCAGGATCTAGGAAATTCGTGTTCTGTTGCTTGGCTAGAAATAGATCACTCTGTGAGCTTTGTAAATAGTTGAACTTCTTGCAACTTGCCTGAGTTGCAAAGTTGTTGAAGGACATTGGGATGCCACTAGATTTTATGCTTAGTTCACAAAGTACAGATGAAATATGCACAGTGGTAATTCTTTTTCTTGTATGTGACCATACTCAAGGCATAGACACTAATGAAACTGCTAATTAAGATCTTGCTGCTTGACTATGTGCAGTTTAATGTGAAGTATTTAACAGATGTGTAGATGTGGCACTTGGAGACATGGTTTAGTAGTGGACTTGGCAATGTTAGGTTTATGGTCAGATTGATGATATTAAAGGCCCTTTCTAACCTAAATAATTCAATGATCCTAGGACTCTAATTGATGAAAAGCTACAATATGCTTTGTGCCTGCATGAAAGAGCAGATCAAATCTAAATTGAAATAGATCATGTTTTACTGCCTTGGGGCAATTGTGTGTAGCATAAAGCTTTTAAATTAGAAGTGAAAACCCAGTAGTCTGCATTGCCACTCAGTGCAGGTGTGTGTCAGTGTATAGATTTGCAAAAGCAGGAGTGACCAAACTTGTCTGTTCTTCGCTGAAGTCCTGACATTCACGAGAAGTCCCACAGCTACTCGTGTACATGGCTAGAAGTCTGTCATATTGACTTCTGGGGACCTGGGCCCTTCCAATCCCAGGAAAGGGCTTTCCAGAGGGTATTTATTACCTCCTTTCCCTGTTGAAGTGAGAGGTATCAGCTGCCTTTTGTGATCAGCCTTGCTGAAGTTTGTGTGCTCTAAAAAGTCTTAGCAGGTAACCAGAGGGAAGCTTGGTGACTGTACCTTGAGAGACAAGCTCTCCTGCTAAGACAGATCTGTTTTCTGATACTTCCAGTGGCAAATCTTATTCCAACAGTGTCTTTTCACCTATACTTAAAGGTTTTTCCTCTCCTGCAGAGGTGAGGGAGTACGTTAGCCTAAATGCTCTTCAATGAGACTTTGCTGTCCTTTAGTTTGGAGATTTGGTTAGAGCTATGTGAACTTGCCATGTCACATGACTTAGGATAGGAGAGGAGCAGGACTGAAACTCAGAACAAAAGTAGTTGGATTGAAAATACCTGGTAAGATTTTTCCATAAACTGCTGAGCTTTTCCAAGTAGGGGAGAAAAAAAGATCAAGAATTAAGAGTTTTAAAGACAAATTGATGTCTGAAATGTCAGTTCAGGAAACTCCAGAGACAAACTGAATGGAAAGTTTTCCCCTAAGGTCCCCATGGAATTTCTAAAGACAAATCTAAATGGAGAAAAGCATGGATTTACATCCTTGTCTACAGGAACAGAATAATTATTTGCAGCCAGAAAAGAAACTCCAGGTTCTTGGCAGAAAAAGAAAGAGGTCCAGCTCAGAGACTTGAATTGAGTTAATTTAAAGTCTTTCAGGGGCAAGTGTAAGGATTTTATCTGTACAATAGAACAAATTTGTGAAAATGCAGAGGTGGGAGATGAAAAATATTAGTTAGTACTTGAAAATATGTATACATGAATTTGGTTTGATTTGAGTATTTCTGCAACCTCAAATGTACTATGCCAAATGCACTGTTTACAATAAGCAAGGTAATTACCTTTAAAGGAATATAATATATTGCCATTTCCGATTGCAGTCTGCAACTTAAAAACAAGACTTACTTTGAGTATTTTAACAAAAATGCCATTTCTGTTTCACACTTTAATCTGAAATGACAGGAAATGTAGTTGATGCTATCATCATCTCCCAGTTTGAGCAATCTGAAAAATATATGTGGCTTTTAGGTGCACAAAAGTTCACAATGATTTCTTGATTGCTGTGGGGAGTGCTTTTGGTTTGTTGGGTGGGGTTTTTATGTTTCAGTTTTGTGTTCGGGTGTTTGGTTGTTTTGTGTTTTATGTTTTTTCCTTTTTTAGTAGGTCATGTTGTTCTTTTGATCTGTTCGATGTTGCTGGAATCATTTAAAGCAGCATTAGGCTGGTTTCCCTTCCCTTCCCTTCCCTTCCCTTCCCTTCCCTTCCCTTCCCTTCCCTTCCCTTCCCTTCCCTCTCACATTTGTGCCTAGCGAAGCAGGAAGAGTAAGCATTTTGGTTCTGTCCATTTGAGCAAAGATTCCTGTGCTGTGCAGAGATTTTTAGCGAGGCCTTTGCAGGCTTTTGGGTACCAAACCAGCAATTAGTTCTGCAGTATGTGAGATAGTGAGTCACAGACTGTGTGCTCTGAGGCTTGTACAGAGCAAGATCCAGCAAGGCAGCAGCAGTAGACGGGGCTCTGCTTCCTCAAAGCCTTCCCCTCCACTACCGCTGCTGAACTTCAAACAAACTTCACAGGACCGTCCAGTTTCATTTCTCTTCAGATTAACCAGAAAGATGGAAAAATGCATATGGCTGTCACCAGTAGGGGTAGTTCACATGGCTTAGCAATCTAAGGGTTTTTAGTTGTCTACTCTTCTGAAGAGAATTTGAACTGAAACTTCAGAAGGTGAGCAGAGGAGAAAGCTTCACTTTTTCAAGCAGGAACATTGACTTTTTTGTGGCCTGGCTCTGGGGACTTGCCTATACATGGGCTTATTCTGAACAGCTCTCCACAATGTCTCTGTGAGTAGAACAGGGGCTTTGAAATATAGTTTCATATTTGTATCATCCATTGTATTTGAAATACACTCTGCTTTAATACTAACAGACTTTAAGCAGAGACAAGTTCTTGACAGTTTGTTGAAAACAAAGTCTTTTTGTGGAAATATTTTCTGCTTTGAAAGAATTTTTGAGAAATGTGTTTGAATCCAGACTGTGGTTTGTGTGTGAACAGAGAGGGCAGACCTGCAGCGCAGGCACTGGGGCTCAAGTGGGATGTGGGAGACTGAAATGCACGTCTCTTACTTGATTCAAAAATGAAAGCAAGTCTTGAAATCAAATGCAGTTCTTGCACACTATGAAGTCCTTGACATTTGGCCTGCTTGAGAGTGTATTTTTCAAATTAAGTCATCCTAATTTCTCATTTCTTCCAATATAGAAGCATCCAGTTACATTTGAGATACAATTTTTATGTGGGAAAGGAAGGCTGAGGAAAGAGGCAGTCAAGGGCTGGTCATGCAGAAAGTATTGTGCGTTTTTCAAAAGGTCAGAAGGTACAACTTTTGGATGTACAGGTCCTTGCTGATGCTGACAGACCTATAGAGATCAACATTCAGCAGACAGGGCTATACCCTTCTGATATTGTGCCTTTAAACTTTGTCCTCCTCCAGAGCAGTATTTTGGAGGTAGCTCTGCAGCATCTGTAAGGTTCCTCCAGTGCTGTGATACAGGACAGGAGCTGTCTGTGTCCCTGCTGGTCCCCAGGGTGGCTTATGTGAAGGTACCAAAGGCAGGGCTGTGAGAACAGAGCAGAAAATAAATTTAATAACATAAATCTATGTTTGGGGATTTTTTTTGTCACTAGAGGCTGCAGGACTGACAGAGGCAGGGGCTGCCCCTGCTGCCTCTGGAAAGTTAAAAAATAATAATAATAAACCACTGTTCAGTGCTACTTCTGGTTTGGTAGGACACAAATTTGCTATTCTCCCTCAGCACTGTTCTTCATCCAGCTGAAAAGCATCTTTTTCCATGGAACTGAAAGAAATAAAATTGTTTCCTCAGTCATCTGTGGGACCTGTTGTCTCAAGGTACAGTCAGGTACAGCCAGCCAGCCTCCTTTGCCATTGTCCAGCTGCCACACAACCTTCATCTGCCAAGGGACTCATCCTTTGGCTCAAATACGCGAGGTAACTGCCTTACACTGCCTTGAGGAGAAACCGGCAATAACTGGAAGTAATGATCTAGTAATAAAGGTCAAATTTTAATGAGCAGGGACATGGCCTAGCTTAATAACTCCTGTTTTCTGTTTCAAGACAAGAAAAGTGATTTGCTTCAAGGTGAATGCTGTACTCTGCTTTGTCTCCTTGCTCATTTAGGATTTAGGCAATAGATAGTTAAGGCAGTCTGATTGATTTCCCGCCCG